>SCLH01000539.1:289313-300828 GCA_004367855.1 Oikopleura vanhoeffeni | reverse complement strand
AAAATGGCAAAGTGATTCAAATTTCCGAAATATTCTTGCATCGATAAGTTTTCCGGAGATGTTTTAATCAGATTATCGAATATAACGCGTTCCGTTCCGCGGAACGCCGGATTCCAAAAGAACGGGGGTCGCGTTCCGTTCCATTCCATTTGATATTCTGGTTTCAATCGTTTGAAATTTTTGTCGCCAAAAAATGAGATTATTCGGCTATTTCTAATAATTGCAGACATCGGGTCATCGGAAACGAAAAGATTAAGACCAAAAAACAAATTTCCTGGGTTTGTGAGGGATCATTGTGCACTTTCTGGTGAAGGTGACACCATTTATGCTAGGGTAGGAAATGAAGACCCTGACTAAGGAAATTGGTAAATCGCTATATAAAAATTTTCCACTGAGAAACACGTGTAAAAATTGAGTATGAAATTTGAAAAAACAATTCAATTTGGACCGTCCGTTTATATTTTTGCGCTAACCTCAAAATCAGCGCAATCTCCGTCAGATTGTTCTTCATTCGTGCACCAAAATCCGTGGAACAGATGTGTATGTGTTACTTCAGTTGATCCACTGGTTCTCGCCCTAGCGTCTAAACCAATAGGATCGTCACAAACTGATTCTGACGGAAAATCTAGTCTAGTTTCGTAATCTCCTTCTCCAATAGGGTCATCTCTAAAATGAAGGTCCACAAATTAATAATAATTTAAATAAAATGTTATACAATTAATAATTATACAACTATTCAACACATCATATCTCTTTAACCCTTGTGAGCATATAAAAAANCAGTTTTATGCAAGTCCGAAATGATATTTTTAGAAATTTTCTAGAATATTGGTCAAACGTTTCCAATTTTATTTTGGTTTGAATCTCCGTGAAAATTGATCACTAATAGGTTATTTTGTTTTTTGATCATCTGTCATTATTCGGGCATTTCAGTTAGCAAGCGATTTCAATGTTCTAGAAAAAAATATCCAGAAATAATTTGGTGTTTTTTTAATTGCAAACGATTCCTGAGGTGCTGGATGGTCAGGTGCTATTGAAAAAATACCGAATTTGCGACCGTGGTCCAAAATAACTACTGCACCCACAATCCCCTTAAGGGGGTAGCGATTGTAATGTTTTAGGTAACTGTGAGGTCTACAAATAGCTCCAAATTGCTAGGGAACATTAAGAAAGTATAAACTGATTGAAAAAATGATAAAAAATTTTGAAAATTCGAAGTAAGCATATTTTTTTATCGGCATCATCTAAGCTTCAATTTGATGGTATTTTCGACTAAATCGGACGACTTTTATTTTCCGAGTTTTCACTTCCGGTTAACTAAAATGCAATTCTCAAAAATTGAACAAAAAAATTTTAAATTCCAATTCCAACAAAATAACAGAAACATATTTTTACTTTTTTTTCTTAAATTTATAATGCATTCTGAAATTTGAACTAGAAGGAGTATTATTTTGAGCAAATAACGAGCATTATGGACCATAATTTATGGTCTTCGTGGTTCATGCCAAGTTTGAGTGGAATCGAATGCGATCTCTAGGAGGAATAAAATTTAAAAATTTGATTAGGCGTTCTAGAACTCGCCGCATGGTGGTCATCAGTTTCGGCCAACAAGTATTCTGATAGATTATTTTTGAAGATTAAAGATGGATCTACCAAATGGCTATTCTCAAAAGTTTCGAAACAGTTTTGTATTCTGGTGAAGGGGAGTACAAAGGTACATTTTTACGGCCGCTACCCCCTTAAAAGAAAATGGCAACCAGAAATTATAATTTCGGCATATTTTCGGAGTACTTCGGCTGGTAAAAACGGCAGTTTCGAGTTTTCTTAATAAAATTTAAATGTTTTACTGCTTTTGTATTTTCCGACCATCAGTTAAGAGTTTTTCCTGTAATTTCAATTTTTCATAATATTTACGATCAAAAACAGTTAACCCGAAAAATTGAATCAAGTGACTTGATACCCTCAAGAAAATCCAAAATCGTTACCAGTAGTAACTAACCAACTTCTGATATATACAGTTTATGTTTTTTATATGACCTCATCTATCAAGCCAGTCTGTCCATTCGTAGCCATCTTCATCGCAACTGCGTTCTGTCAAATCGGGGCAACAGAATCGGACTGCAAAATCGGCACATAAAACATCGTCAGTAAAAAATCCCGGCTGTTCCATATTGATACACCAAAAACCAAGCGCAGAATCTATATGTGTAACATAAGTAGAACCGTCGTCGTCAATTGGGGTGGCCTGAACTCCTGTGTAAAAGTTATATATAAAAAGTTGCGTAGGTTTTCACGCCGATTTTTATCTAGGATATAAACGTGCATCAAACGGCCCTTCTTTTTCTAAGGCTGAGAATCCGCTCTCAGGCTATTTTATTTTGCGTTTCAACGGCGCAGAAGAGCAGAAACGATCGGTTTAACAGTGAAACCTTAAATCCTTGGACAACCTAAGCACTTTGGTGGCTTGGAACAGGGCACCCCAAAAAATATTTCCACAGTAAATTTCCGGAAATTATTCTAACAAAACTAAATAGTTTTTAAACAATTCAGAATTTTGATGAGAAAATTAAAAATTTGAAGCTAGATTTTTAAAGCATTGATAGATTTGACTGTGCAACCACAGACGAATCTTATAAGATTTCTCGAAGTTTTTGTTGTGCCTAAAAGTTCTTTTGTGGTAACAATGTGTGATCGTCACATAGACCAATTTTTCGCTGCTAAAAAAGTTAGATTTATTTCATTAACAATTAAATAAAGCAAACAACTTTTCGTTTCAGATACCCCTCGAAAAGGTGCTAACTTTTTAGTGCCCAGTGGGCACTGCCCACCTCGAGGTCTTGAGTGCATCGGACAAAGTTGACAAAGCCAAAAAATTTGTGAGAAAAGAAGAATTTAGATAAGAAAATAGATAAGAAAATGTTTCAACTATTGATCTAAACCATAAAAAAGGCGAGGCTTTTTCATATTATTATAAAAAAAAATTATATCACTTTGGGAAATATGATTCTACAGATTGTCAAATTTTAAATACCGAGGAAAGCTCCAAAAAACAACTGATCATCTGCACGATGATTCGCTCGCTTTTATTATTTTGTGATGATGTTCTTTATTCTTTTTAAATATCAAGAGCGTTTCCCGTTGATCTCAGAGCTCTTGAAAACTTAAATTAGCTCAAAAGTGTCACCGGTAATACGTGTACAAAAGAAATATATAGAATGGGCACCGGGCTAATTTTCTAAATTTCAACAAGCAATTTTAAGAAATAAAAAAAAAGCAGAAAATTAAAACACAAAATTTTTTAATATTTCTTGCGTTTTAAACATTCTTAAATGTCGGATCAAAGTGATATTTGTCTGAATATGGTAAGCGCATTAGTCAACGCAGCTTGATTAAGTACATAACGAAGCTCAATAAGTTCTGCCAGATATAAGAATAAAAGATTAACGTCGAGATGCAATCTGATTAAAAAAATCATCAAAACATTTTATTTTCTATTTTATTTTAATTATTTTGTCAAAGTTATTTTTTTTAGTTTTTTATAAAGAAAATAATTCCAGGAACGCAAAATTAATTTTATCATCTGTTTAAGGGGGTAGCAGCGATGTGGCAGACTGCGTCAATTTAATTTACGAAAATAATTAGTTGGTTATTTTTTTTGTGCTTATTATCGTTAGCTGAACACATTAAATGTGTTACAGCTCATTAAAATCATTTTTTTATCTATTTAAGGACGATTTTGAGTTCAAAACTTTTATTTATATATTCGTAAAATTTTCGAAAAAATTCAAAGCATTATGAAAATTTTAAGCATTTTTCGTCCAAAATTTTTTCTGATTTAATTTTATGAAATTCTGTGAATAAAAACGAAAAAAATAGCACTTTAACTTTTTTCATGCATGTTTACATATTTTCTGACTGCTGTTTGAAAACTCATGAAATGTTTTTTTGTCATTTTGTTGTCGACTCTTTAGAAATATTATGAAAATTTTCCGCAAATCAAGTCCAAAAATTATAATTTTAGTAGTTTTTTGAAATCTCTGTAAAATCAGGCCGAATACTTGTTGAAATTTTCTGGTATCTATTTGGTTTCCGTATTTCAACCGATGCAAAGGTCAAGTGAATATCGTTCTCTGAACTTCTGAGAACCATTTGGCACGCAATTTATAAAAATTTTATTTTCCTCAAAAAATCTTAATTAAATTTCGGGTGTTATAGGCTACTTTTATTTGAAAGTCAGGACTATGTTTTCAATATTTAATCGCAATTGAAGGTCAATTTTTTTTCTCTAAAAAGCTGTTTTTATCCATTTTTCATGAAAAAAAAACTTCCATATTGAGGAAATTTCTTTCATGTGGATAATTATTCTCCCACTAATTAGTGCATACACCCGACAATGTTTGAAGTTTATAAATATTTGCTTTACAAAAAAATTCTCACATCGGGGTCAAGTTGGAAATGGAGTCATCATATGAAAAGTGGTTTTGATGTTTTTACAGATACTTAGTATGGTAAAAAGTTTAAAAATTATAAACGTTTGCAAGTATGGACACTTTCCTTTTAGATAAAAATATATATATAAAAAATTTTTCACATTTTTTTTTCTTTCAAAAATCGCTCCGAAAAAATGTAACTAATCTGCCACATCGCTGCTACCCCTTAAGGGGGTCGGTGCTAAGAGATCTAGATTTGCTTTCTATTTCAATTTTCTTTCTCTTGATGGTAAACTTTTTTCTCCTTCAGAATTTTGGAATAAACACTTTTTTAATAATTTTTTCAATAATTTTTTACTTTTTAAATCGTTTTTTGAAAAAACATTCAAAAAACGGGCGTTTGCTATCGAAGGTGTCAAAATTAAGGTAACATTTATTTAAATTTGTTTATTATTTGCTAACCGTAGAAAACGGTCCTGACCACCGAATACAATTAACTTAATTTGTTTTTGTACGATTTCTACGTCAAAATCGAAACTTAAAATTTTCATAAATTCGAAAAAACTGAAATTTTAGCACATCGAAAAAATTTTTTTTTTCATGAGACGAATGAAATAAATTGAATGCGGTAATCGGGACGGCTGACCGATTTGGCAAGTTTCAGGAAAATAAAAAAAATGTAATTTTTAATTAAAGAGGTCTTCGACGAGTTTCTCCCAAACTGTAGTTTTGTTTCAAAAATTATAATTTAGAGTATAAACAAGAGCGAAGAAAGAAAACGAGGACATATGAAAAAAATAAAAGCAATTCGCAAGTTTTTAGCCGGTGATTTCAGAAAAATAAGTTTGAAAATGTTTGAACAAGAAATAAAGAAAATTTCAAAATATTTCAAAATATTTTCGACCAAAAATCACAAAAACATGTCGTATAATTTTTCAAAGAGCATATAAAAAATATTTGGTTACCTTCGCAAAAAGATAAAGTGACCTTTTTCAGGAGTGTTTCTCGTTGATTCGGAAGAAATAATTTAAAAAAAAATTGACCAAAAAAATAAGGAAAATTTTCATGATTTTGGGAACTTTTTTCAAAAATTTCTCAAAATTTGACAAATTCGAAAAGTTAAATTCGAACTTAAAATGTTCTGAAAAGCAATAGTACGGAAATTTTGAAGTCACAAAAGTTGCCTAAATTAGAAAACATCAAATTTGATCATGACGTCACAAGAAAAGACGGAGTCCAATCACATCAGACGATTGTCGAGAATCCTGTGATATCATCGGTCAATATCTCTTCTTGTGACATAGTGATAAAATTTGACGCATAGACATACCCAGTAAAAAAAATTTCATCAAGAGCTCATAATCTGTTTCTAAGCACCGACGCCTTTAAGGGGGTCGGTGCTTTTTGACAGATACGGATATGGGATCTCGATGAAAAACTTTTTACTGGGTTTATATATTCCCCCCCTCAATTTACAATCAGAGTGACGTTTCATAATCCAGGCTACTTTTGTAACTACATAATTTTCGAATTATTGCTTTTTAAGAAAATTTTGAATTCGAATTAAGGGGGTGGCAAAACCGTGCATCCTGATCAATATAACTTAACGAAAATGTAAGTGCAGTATATTTTTTCATGGCTTATTATTGTTAGTTGACCCGATTTACATAATGTTTCAGCTTTATAAAATTATTTTAATCAATTTTAGGAAAGATTGAGTTCTGGGTTTCATCTTCGAAATTCGTAAAAATTTGAAAAAGAATTGAAGGGCATTATGAAAATTTCCGCATTTTTTCCAAAATTTTTTTTTTTGTTTAATAACTGAAGATCTGGTGGGTAAAAAAGCAAAAAAATAAGTCCGCCAGTTTAACTTTTTCATGGAATTCTTAGCATATTTTCTGACCGCTGTTTGAAAAATTATAAAATTTTTAATTTTTATCGAGCTTTTTCAAGAAAAATTCATGAAAATTCCCCAAATCAAGTCCAATAATTTTTTATTTCGTGCTTTTTTTGAACTCTCCATAAAAAATCATGCGAATCACATATTAAATGTTTTTGGTATTCTTATTCAATCGCCGAATGTCAACTACTCTGTAGGTCGCGCGATTATCATTTTGAAACTGTTGACTGTACACTCGATAAGTGCCATTCGGCACTGAATCTTTAGAAATTTTATGGTTGTGAAAAATTCGCAATAACATTTTGGGTATAGTGGGCGTCATTTCTTTTGATAGTCAGGACCCTTTTAATATCAAAACGCAATTTAAGGTCAATTTTTATTTCGAAAAAAGCTGTAGCTACCAGTTGTTCTTGAGCCACTATTAGAGCTCATTCGGTGATCACTATGGAGCAAAAAACTATTATAGGATAGCACACATTTTGAGTATGCAAGAGTTATTAGGACACTACATATCGAGGAGACCCTGAGGAGAGACGAGCTGTTTATGCCGAAGCTGAGGTGTTGGCATATAGGGAGTACAGATCAGTGTCTAATACTAAGCCCAAATAGTTTGAAAACCCAATAGTAAAAGTGGTGATCTCATCGGCTCACATTAGCCTCCTCAGGTCAACTCGTGCGCCAATTGACCTAGCAATTGAGGCCACGCTATTCAAAATAGTCATTTCTGAATTGTGTTTTAAAGAGTTTTAGCTGTACTTTTAGCAGAAAAAAGAGTCGATTATTTTTCGCGTTTCAAATTATTTGACTCATATCCGTTTCCAACCGAAGTTAATCGTGAAAATGAGGGTGATCTCTATAGCGCGTGTTCGAATCCCACAATGGTCGAATCCCACGCCACCATATCGGATGGGGGGTTGATCGGCTGATATTATGCACCAATCAACTTTTGCGCTCCGAATGTCAAGCTATAAAAACGATATCACAATATTTATAAAAGTATCAGAGAATTTTCGCGATTTCACTTTATCATTTCTGAAGTCTCTATCAGAAGTTTCATTGTTACACGACTGGAATCTGAAAAACTTTAAAAAATATATATAGTGAGACTGAACTTTTATTTTCTCTTGCATTTATCGAGTTCAACCACTGCAAATTTTATAATTTTATTGTGTTGAAAATTTCCGTTGACCGTATAAAATTCCGTTGTTAAAAAAATAATTTTATCCTTTGTCTCAAAACAGAAAAAAAATAGATTGATATTATTTCCATTCTTTCCGTAAAAAGCGGTCAAAGTAGCGCCCAAATATGGTATTTTGGGTGTGAGGAGAAATTCTGGTTTTTGAGTGAAGAGGTTATAATCTTCAAGAATTTTTTCAAAAATTATCGAACAATATTTAAACAATTCATTGTCGCCGATAATTTATCGGTATTCGAGAATTTTGACAAAAAAAAGTTAATGTACGAAATCAGTAGTTGAGAAATTAAACATTAAGGGAGTGAGCGTCGATATCTCAGCTTCAAGTATAATACTTTTTGATACACCTACTATATGAGTCAAATCAAGTGTCCTAGCAAAAGTGGGTCCATACGATTCTCGATATTTTGTAGAGAATTTTCTGTCAAGTTTTTAACCGCATACGATTTTTCTTGGTTTTGAGATTTTTTTAAAGAAAAGTTGGTTTTTCGGGGGTTGAAATTAAAGGTAAAATTTAAGACGATTTGGAATGAAAGGTACTTATTTCGATCTTTAAATGTTTTATAACTTTTAATTTTGCGAATAAACACTTTGAACTCTGAATATTTTCTTGAAAAAGGTTTCCTGAAAAAGGTTAAATTCAATTTTTCATTGTTTTCTCAAAAATATATGTAAAATTTTGAAAAAAATCTGAAATTCACCAGAAGTTTTATAGAACCAAAGACAAAATTTCAAAAAAAGAGCGATAAGAGTCTCTAGCGCTGGGCTTTGTCATTCATTCGAAGAATGCATTAAAACAATCTCATGTAAATTGTAGGAGGAGAAAGCTTTTTAGCGAGCCTCCTAAATGCTCCGAATTGGCTGTTTTAACCACTAGAGCATAAATTCAATAAAAACCCCCTTCAAGTCCCTCCGTATTTATATATTGGGCCTGCATGCCAAATTAAAAAAAAATCATGAGAAATGAAGGAGGAGATGGCTTTATGGTGTTTTTGAGGGAGGCCTGCTAAATATCATTCTCTGAGCGTAGGTTCGATAATCGGATGATCAAGTGGCACTGCCGAAATTCTAAAGAGGTACTCTACATATTTAAAAAATGGATACCTTTCTGATACGAAGTTTCTCAGAAACTGAATTTGAAAACTTAAAAAAAGCGTAATTATTGACGCTCACTCCCTTAACCCCTGTAACCCCTTTACAGAAAGCTCAAGGTAGTTGAAGCTCCAATTACTTTTGCAATTTTTGCATCAATGCATTTTCAAACTCTAGATATTTTAATTTTAGTTCTAGAAAATATAGTTGGAAACCAATGTGTCAGCAAACACGTGATACTTATGGGTACCAACGCCTAGTATCTGCCCGATTAGATTTATATATCATCAATCAAAAGTTATTTTTTTAAAAGTAAAAAAAAAAATGAAAAAATCATAAATTTCTATGAAAAATGGCTAATTTTCCAAATAAAAGCAGATTAATACACTTTTAATCATTGTTTTTAATTTTATATAGTAATCAAGTGACAGTGTGCACAATTTTTGACGGATTAAATTAATTTTAATAATAAATAATTTTTTCCATGGAATACTTAAATTGAAAATTTTGAAATTTCACTTCCAAAAAAAAATATCTGTCCCAAGATACGAAAACATTTTACTGTTAAATGTTTTGTATGCAAAACACTTTCCTAAAAACTGGATTATCTCACATTTGTATTTGATGTCTAGTTTCGAAATAATTTTCGCGGAAGTAAAATTCGGCGAAAAATCTCTAAAAAAAATGCAACCTCCCGTAATATTCGAACCAAGATATCCAAAAAATAAATTAGTATTTTTTCGGAATCAACCGGGAAAATTATTCATAATGCTATTCGGAAGAAACAATTCTGTGACATTTTTTTTTGCACTTTTTAGAAGGTTTTAGGTAGGCTAAAGCCGATATATCGGCTCTATGATTCCGAGGGTTAATGTATATCAAAAAAATTAATGATCACAACATGGAAATTGTATACTTTTTCCTATAGGATTGGAGCAAACTTCTCTTTCTGCATATGCTGTATGTGTTTCCCAATCACCAGTTGATAACTGATTTTCATCTGGATCATCATTATCAATCCAACTTGTCCACTTATATCCCTTTTTATTACAATGAAGATCCCCAGCACCATATTTTGGGCAACAAAATGAAACAGAATGATCGTTACATTGAGGACCACTACTACCACTGTTCATGCAAGCAAAGCCTGTATTTGGTATTTAAATTACGATCGGAATTATTAATTTATATTTGCGCCAGTTAATTTGAAAAATCGGTCCGTGACAACACCAGCTACCACTTATTTATTAGTGTTGGCAGTGAAAAGCCAAAATAGTAAAAGGCCAAAGAATCGATATTTAATATCTTTCTCGCAGTAAATTATAATATTGATGTAAATTCGAGCGAAATTTAGACGAAAAAAGTAAATTTTTTAATTTTTTTGATGAAAATTTAACAAAATCGACGAAACAAAATTTTTTTTCGAAAAAAGACTAATTTCAAAATAATTATTTATTAATATCAGCAACGTTTCGATTTCTCATTGTCAAGCTGAAAGTTTAACACACAGAAGTTTCGCATCTCACTAAAAATACAGAGTCTAGAATTTACGATTCTGCAGAAATAAAGTGGGCTAAAATGAAGGTTAAATTTTCAAGCCCTCGTCAAAAAAGTGAAAAACTTTCGTGTTTTTTCTGCTCGTTAAAGGGATTGTGGGTGCAGTAGTTGTTTTCGACCGCGGTCTCAAATTCGGTAATATTTTTCTTGTATCCGACCATCCAGCACCCGAGAAATTGATTTCAAGCAAAAAAAGTTTATTATTATCGAATAACTAATTCTAGAATATCGGATTTGCTTGCAAAAATAATTTATTTACTCACAATTCCAGACATAGGATAGTCTCAAATTACAAAGAATAAATCACAGGAAAAAGTTACACTTAATGAAAGTATTTTAATATTATAATTGTTAAGTTTTTTGCTTCTTTTTCAATATTTCAATTTTTAGCCTAATCAATGTTATAATAGCGCGCAGTAAATCTGGATAAAAAAGTGATTGCGAGAAATCTGACAGGAACAATTATAATCCTTTCTGTTGAATTTTTAGCTTAGAGATTCACGAAACTTATTTGAGAATGAGAAAAAAAATCGCATGCAGCGTTCGTGAAAAATAGTCCGTTTTGTAAGGAATTTTCCATTTTGCCTATATTTAAATATAGTTGAAACTATAGCAAGCAATTTTCAAAAATACTTTTTGGCGAATTAAGATAAATTTAAATAATATTTTTTGATGAGATTGTATAGAATTTTTTTCTAATCAATAATATCGGCATTATGTGATTTTTGGATATATGTAAATATCACGAGATAGCTCAATGGAGAGTGAAAGCAGCAATTAAGTTTTATGCATTTAAGGTTGATGAGATGATATTTTTTCAAAAATGAATCAATTTTGACTTCTCAAGGTAACGGACTACAATATACAGTTAGAAAAATAAACGTTCACTCAATTCTCACAAAAGATATTTGAGTTTTAAAAAGGGCTTATTTTTCTCCAGCACATTGCTGGAAGCACCCACAATCCCCTTAAGATTAGGTTTATATATTCTGATGAACAATTCCTCAGCTTTTTTTGAGGTGATCAAAAAAAAGAAAGTTTTTCTGAACTATTTCGAAATGGTCCAATTTCAAAATAAGTTATTTATATCTTTCTTTTTAATTTGAAAAAAATATTGTTAAAAACGTAATTTTTGATTAGGAACAAGAATATCGGCCTTTTTTAAAACAACCTTCTTCATTATCATCATAAAATTAAGATTTCAGATTTTTGGCCTAATACTATATTTGCCTTTTACTGCCAAGCCATTAAATAAAATGACTATCATTTGTTTTTTCAAAATGGATACAGTGGGTGAGACCAATGGGCCAGATTGACCAATGGGCAACAGTGAGACCAATG
>SCLH01000539.1:243383-269550 GCA_004367855.1 Oikopleura vanhoeffeni | reverse complement strand
AATACTAGCACTGGAATCGATATAGCTAAAAATCGTGAAATTTCGTAGGTTTTGGCAAATTCGGTGATATGGGGCCTCTCATAACTAGTTTATTAAAGTTTGTAACATTTCCTTGTATTACCAGTAGTTCCAACATCTTTTACTCTGATTGCAGCTGGATTAGCACAACGTTCATGAGGATGAAAACTATCTAATAATTCCCAGTCTCCAGTATCACTTGGAGTATCAGAGTTCAACCATTCTCCCCACTCGTATCCTTTTTGGTCACATTCGCCAACCTGCCATTTTGGGCAACAATATCTAACTTGATAAAGGGATAAAACAAATAATAAACCATGAAAAAATTTAAAGGAGTCTTAATAAAAAAGCTTTGAACGGATCTTTTTTCAAAACAGAAATAATAGTTTGAAACTCGATTTAATTTTTTCAAATCCTGATTTTTGTCGAGAATCCAACGTTTGCATTTTATTACTCAATCTGTCGAAATGATAATTCAGCATAATTATTTGACTTTTTTTTGCAAAATTTTTGACGATTATTGAAGGTTCCCAATAATAAATTGTTATTTGTCTATTTTGTAAAAAAAATTCCACTGAGTTTTTAAATTCCAATAATTTTTTCTTAAAAATTTTGGTATTAGTTGTCCAGAGAGTTTTTTGAGCCAAGCTTGGTTGCTGATAGTATTAGCCGAATATAAAGCTTACATTTTGAAATTTAGATGAATCCATAAATTCAAAAAGTTGGCCCAAGAGAATTTTTGTATTCATCTATGAAAGCCGAATGCCAAGTCATAAGAAAAAATTATACAAAAAGAAGGAGGAGTAGGCTTTTTAGTGATTTTCGAAAAACTCAGTAAAACTAGTATCATTTTTCGTTTTTATCTTTGAAATAGAGACGATATATTTGCTGAGAGCATTTAATCCGTATCTATCACGGGTCATCCTGGAACATATTAGCAAGTTTTATAGCCAAAATTTTTATATAATTCGGCTATTGAAAACGACTTATCCGATTAAGTCTTTAGATAGCTCAAACGGAGCACAACTATTTAGAGATAAATAAATGAAAAAATGGTCCGAATCAGATCATTGTTTCCAATTTGTTAAACAAAAACTGATAATTAAACAATTTCTACAAAAAAATCCAAAAAATTGTCCGATTCGAACCAATTTTATTTTATTATACACTTTATATTTCTGCTCAGTTTCAGCTATCTAATAACTGAATCGGATGAGTCGTTTTCAAAAGCCGAATTATATAAAAATTTTGGCTGAAAAACTAGCTAATATGTTCCAGGAGGTCCCGTAATCGATATAGCCTGTTCACGCTGATGTTAATTTAGGTAGCTGACATAATTGATTAAGCTTGGCCAGCTACCTTAATTAACATTAGTGTGAACAGTGGTATGAGTAAGTGGACACGCTAGGTATGAGACAATTACATTTTAACATGTGTGTCAAGGAGTTGAACGAATCCAATAAAAACTTATCCCTGCCTTTGAAATCAGCACAAATAGTTCCAAATCCTTGTTCATCGTTAACACAGTAAAAACCCATTTCAAGGTCAATATGCACAAGTTCTTGAGATCCACCATCTAATGCTTCAGCTTCAATTCCAATAGGATTTTCACAAACTGCTCTTCCTGGCATATTCGATTTAATTTCCCAATCTCCTTGATTTACTAAAAAATGAGAATAAAACAAATGAAAAAAACAGAAACCTGTTAAATTGTCTTAATCTTATTTTATAGGAGATCTTTTTCGATTTTCGTGCTAGAAGCCAGGAATTTTCGAATTTGCAAAAAAGGTTTTTTTTCCGACGCGTCATTTTGATACAAGGCTTTTTAGTGGAAATGGTATAAATGTCACTTTTGGAATCTCAGAAGCTCACGGTCCGTGAGTCACGGGTTATGAAACATTGTGAAGGAAGTATTTTTTAATTATTTTTGCCTGATTGGTGGCAAATCGACAAAAAAGTGCGCGAAATCCACAATTTTGAACATTAAGTGAAAATCCGAAAATATAAATTTCAGCAAGAGATTTCCTGTTATAAACTCCTGGAAACGATATTAGCAACCCTGGTCAATTGTTTAAAAGCGAAGCTAAAAAAGAGAGGAAATCAGTTATAGACTTATAATTCACTTACCTGGAGTATCAGCGTTGACCCATTCTAGCCAAGAATAATTTGGATCGTCGCAATTACCAATATATAAGGACCTTGTTTTTGATGTTAATTCCACAATAATACTGTTTCAATTAAAAAATGGAATACAGAGGGTCAGGCCCTGATCGTTAAAAAAAAAACACCGCAAATTGAGGTTTTATTTACAAATTAACCGAAATAGTAAATAAGCCAAATTTGTATCGGCCAATAATAACTGCTTATCAAAGTCTTGTCAGCTAAAATAAAATGCCTAGGAATTTTTTTATTAGCCAACCAAAAAAATGTATTTGAATTCGCTCACAAATTTTTGTTTGTTCGTACAAAAAGTGTTTTCTATACCCAAAGTTTTCAAGAGTGCGGGATCGTCCGAAACAGTTTGACGATTGCGATCCTCTCTAGTGTGTTATATCTATGACGGCACTTGCTGGGGATTTCATGCCACTTTTTTAGTCATTTTTTTTATATATAATTCGGCTTTTGAAAATTAAGTTCTTAGATAGCTCAAACTGAGCACAAATATCCAGTTAATAATAAAATGAAAAACATTTTTATTTTTTTCTTAGATAACTGAAATTGTTTAATTATCAGTTTGTATCAGAATTGGAAACAATGGTCTGATTTGAACCATTTTCATTTTCAAAATATTTGTGCTCAGTTTGAGCTATCTAAAAACTTAATCGGATGCGTCGTTATCAAAAGCCGAATTTGATAAAAATTTTGCTGAAGAGTGGCATAAAAGCCCCAGCAAGTACCGTGATAGATATAAAAATTTGTCTAACATTTAACTGAAAAGTACCGCGTGAGTCTGAAGTGGCGTCGAAAAAAAGCGGATTGTCGAATTTCTTCGCGGACACAAAAAGAGGGGTTTGGTGACAAAATCGATATTTTAATGAATTGCGTGAGCAGCGTCGAGATTCGAGGCGGACCGAAAATNAGTTTTAAAATCTGAGTCTTTAGTCCTACGATACCTAACTTAAATAGCCTAGTACTAAACGGGCAATTCAGAACCTTGAGCTTATAACGGTTGTCCGGCTTTACGGCCGAGACAACAAGACTGATTGTCCATACGCTCTTATTTAGTGAAAAAATCTAATTTATGGTGCTAGAGAATATCGGTATCTTCATTATTCGAAGGTGCTAAATAACATATTTGTTATTTTTTAACCTTTCATCCCATTACAAGACTCTAATTCTATTCCTGGAGTAATAAAGACTCATTCGTTGTATATTAATGTTTAGAGTTATGTATAAGAAAGAATTACTGTCTTTGACAATACCCAATATTAGTCCATTTATTAGTCTTGGATGATTGGCTGTAGTTCTTATTATTTCTTGGTTTTTTGTATTTTTTAATAGTAGTTGTTCCTATAGGATATAGATTTTTGTTACAGTTATTCTCAGTAAGTGGTAGTGTTTGTTCTATCCTCTCGGCAAATGTTTGCGTAATTATTGATGTCTGGATCTGGGAATGCTCTTTTGATTGCGGATAACCACCAGTCAGTTCGCATTTCTGTGTAAATGCGTTCTGTTGTATTCCACTTTAGGATTCTGTTCATAGGGACAGCCTTAAATAGGTTAGTGGTACCTCTTGCCCATATTCTAATTTCGCTATGTTTGTTTACTGCTATTATGAGTAATATTTGGTCCTGTACTATTGGTTTTTCTCGTGATAATGTTATTTCAAAATCATCATTTAGATCCGATAGGACGTATTCAAAAGCTTTCTTAGTTATTTTAAATTTTTCCCAAATAGTTTGCCATGCTATTTTAATTTTCCCTACTACTATTATGATGGATTTGTGTACATAATCCTTTTCCCGTTTTATTTTATTAAATAAGGCTAATGTGGATGCCGTAATTTCTTTATTTTCTAATATTTCGAATTTTGAAATCTCTTCCAAAAATTTATTCGCTTTTTTCATTGCGCTTAACCAGAGTGTCTCGAATTCTTGGTCAGTTTTCCTAAGGAGTTTTACAAAATTTTCTTTTTCTATAATTTTGACTACGTTAGTCAAGGATTTTATCGCACAATACTGACTCAGATTGTCTTTACTGTTAGCATTTTTCTCTAACAGTAATAGCTGACCCCATGGATATTTCATTTGGTCATGAAATAACTGTATTTCATTTCTCAAATTTAATATATTTAGGGGCTCGCTATCCCGACTTCGAAATTCTTCCATCTTTCTGGCGTAATTCATCAATATAATGTGAGCTATGCTGCCCTGCATTGGCTCGGCAAATGATGGTGCCCCAGGTATGAACATTCTAAATAAAATTTATTTTATTAATTTTTATATATGGTGATATATTTAAGTTTATTACATAATTAATAATTTTGGTTACATATTTTACTGACATTGTATTTATATTAACAGTATTCTATTTTAAGAGGGTAATTTTCTGATTCGAACCAATTTACTATGTCCTTAGGCTTTACAAATCGTTGGAGATATATTTTTCCCACTGATTTAACAACGTTTCGCTCTTTGATCAATGTTTTTAGTATGTCCATCACTCTGAGTGTTAATTCTATTGCTGAAATTCTGTTCATTCTAATTAACAGTCCTCGTATTATGGTTTTAGTTTTTCCTAGGGGTGTTATAGTGTTGAGGAGTCGTAATTTTGTCCTTATAAGGATTTTATTTGTAATTAATCCATTTCGCTGGATATAATCGTCAACGTCATTTATTATTTGGGAGATATGCTCAGCGCTAGACATTCTGAATCTACTTATTATTTTTTAATGAGTATAAATATTTAATATTTATTTGAGAATAAAATTAGTTTTTAGATATAGTGCAGATAATTTTGGTTTTAATACGTTAGTTTTTCTAGTTTGTGATTATTTAGAATTTTTGTATCATATTGGTGCAATGTATATTGTGCTCCTTTACAACTTTTTTCAATTAGTTTGTTCCTATAACGGTATAACATTTCTGAACCTCTAGTCCAGTTTAGCGCGATACATATGCTGTCACCATTTACCCCTGCTAGTAACATTCTCTCAACGCAACTATTTCTGCCGCTATGGGCTGAAATTGGGTTTTCTAATTTTAATTCTTTTCGAGCCTTGTCCATATAGTACACAAATGATTTTGTAGTCCTATTATTAAATATCCTATCGGATTTATTTGGTTCTTTTAGTTTTTTAATATAGTCTAATTTTTTCTCTACATCCCATACCGTGTTTTGTCTTATAGACATTACTACATGCTCTGTTTTTAGAGCCATTGGGTTGGTTTTGGATACTTTAAGGGGTATAATGACGTATCTGCCGTTTTTATTAGTACTGTATGATAAGTCTGACCAGTTTGTATACTGGAGGTCAGCTATGCGATTACCGCAGACGAATATAAAAATCATCATAATGGCAGTTTCTTTTTCTGCTAGGCCTTGGTACCACAGTTTCTTAATTATCATTTCGGCTTCCTGAAGGTCAAAAGTATTTGCCTTTTTCGGGGCATAATGCTTATCTGTAAAAAGTACCCTTGCCATTTTATTTGCCTCTTTTTTGATTAATTGTTTTACTATAGGTTTTGCTTTTTTGTCCTTCAGGAAGTATTTTATAATTTTTGTTAACTGAAAAACCATATTTCGTAATTTAGTATGTTTTATTATTTTCTAGTTTTTTTTCTTTTTCCCCTTTTTTAAAAACTCTAATACCGTCTTGTTAGCTAATCTCTAATATTTGTTCACATAATATTCGATAAGTTTAGTTGCTCGATAGAATTGGCTTTTAGTAGGTCATCATTTTGCTTGTGATAGCTCATGTTGTTTTGTTTCATATTAGTAATCAATCTGAAATTTATATTGTTGCCTACACATTTATTTTATGTTTTATAACGGTGTATAGGGGGGTTTTGAAAGTAAGATCTTGTATTGGTTTTTTAATTTGATTATCTCGTCTTTATCCAATGACAATTGCCAACAAACAGTAAACAACCAAGTTTCTTCATTTGAGTATGTGGCTTTGCTTTTAATAAGTTTGTTACATAATGTTTTTATTCGTCCTTTGGATAATTTTCGGAGCAATTTTAGCAGATAAATAACATTTATCTCTGATGGTTTTTCGGAACCGTCCCCCGCTATAGCCAGTATCATGTGTCTACAATGATTTATTTTTCCCGTAACCGATAGTTCCATTTTCAATCTATGAAATTGAGATTATTGTTAATTTTGCCTTTTAATATTTATAAAGTAATAATTTATTTGTCCTTAAGTGTATACAGTGTATCATTAAATAATTTATAGGAATTGTCGTAATATTTTTTAGCTTGGTTATAGGACACAATAAAGTGGTTCTCATTTCTAATATAATTTATTTTCCAAAATTAATATTTTACTTCTAGTGGTTTCCTCTGCCTCTTTGGGAATTTCCTCTATTGTTCGATGTTCCCCGAAAATTATTTTGTTGAGGGTTGTTATTTACCGCGTTGTTTTGCTGGTAATTGTTACCCTCGTTTTCGCCCTGATTATAATTGTTGTTCCTATAGGAATTCTCATTATAATTTCGGTTATAATTTTGGTTGAAATTATTTCTTGGAAAATAACTTCGATTGAATCCTCGACCCCTTCCGCCTCTGAACCCTCTTCCCCTAGAGTTATTATAACGGTTTGCCTGGCCCCTATAATTATTATTATATCGACCCCGAGTATTATTTTGGAGCCTATTAAATTTTCCTTTGGGTTTTGAGAAAGTTGATTTTTTATAATCAACTTTCTGTTTATTTTTGGCTTCAAAGCTTTCGCGCTCTTTATCAGATGCTGGTTTTTGCATCTCTTTCTTTAACTCGGGGTTTTCCATAACGATCTTTATACTGGCCAGGTAATCGAGTTGGCGCTCTGGGCAGAGTAAGTCATACATTAACTGGGTCAATTCATATCGGCTTATAGCCGATTTGTTATCCTCCACCCTAGTAATCGCTACATTGAACATTTTGTAGTTCCTATCGGTTGCTGAAAAGCAGTCGCGGTATTCCTTTAGGAGCTCCAAACACGGTTCTAACCGTATTTTTGTGAGCTTTTCTACTTTCGTCAACATTCTTACGAAAAATAATGCGACTTGTTCAATGGGGCGTTTACTAGGTTGGGCTAGGCTCTCTGCTGCGGTGAATCTAAGAAAAAGTTTTCCTCCCTTTTTATAGACCATATTAGACGATGTGTCAGATAGTAAATCAGAGCATTTTTTCTCTAATTTATCTATCTCTCCCATCATGCTAATTTTTCTGGCCTGCGATTCTACCCTCGCCTTAATTGCGTCAGAGCACCAACCCTCTAACTTATTTAAAGTTAATCCTAATAGGATGTTTTCATCATCTGGACTCAAGTTCAAACCGCTATCTTTTTTAGCCAGTATTGTCTTGAATTCGTCCTTATGGGCTAGCACTTTCCTTTCGTCTACCAAAAACGCATCTGTTTCGTCCTTAAGGCGTTTCATATCCGAAGTCATAATTTCCAGTTCACTCTGGTACATATTGTACCGATTGGTGTTTGCTGAATTATCTAAAGTGCCCAAGTCCTGTAGGTCCTGTTGGGTTGGGTCTATGCAATAGTTGTTATGGGGCAGATATTTTGACGTGATCTTATCGCCGTTTTTCTTTGCGAAGGACAGCCCTAAGCTTTCTATTACCGATTCCGCGTCTGATTCTTAATTAATTAATTTAATATTAGAATTTTTACTGAATTATGGTAATAATGTATTTTTCAGTTAATATTTGCACAATTTTAGATATTTTAGTGTTTGATGTTATATTTTTATTTTTCTAATTTGGATTTGTTTTATCAAAGCATATTTTATTTTGTTTTGTTTTCTATGATTGCATTTATGATTTCTGTATTACAGGTCATACGTGACGTAAATATTTATGCTTCAACTTTTTCATCTATAATTTGTCTTTTTTATTTTTTAATATTTTTATTTCACTAAAAAAAATGTTATTCAGAGTTATCCTTTAGGATTATACAGTATAAAGCTCCGCTCATTTTATTTGGTTCCATAAAAATTTTTCCCTTTATTTTATGGCTAGGTATTAGTGATGGAATTATTACTTTATCGTCAATTCTTATGAGGATAGATTTAAAAGGTCTATGTGCCACAAAGAGGGGTAATTCCCTGAATACGTGAAATACCAAGCAGAATGGGTTTCCTAGATCAAAAATATGTTTTGCTGCTATATTTATAAGGGATTTTGGTGGAAAGCAGTATAATTTTTTATGACTGGACGGTACCTTCGACATGAAGTTTGTTCCTATGGATTGGTCCTCTTTAAATCGGCTATAGTATTCTTTACATTTTGTGTTGGCAAAGTTTGCCATACAATCTATATCTGGATATCCGAAATAAGTTGTTATGACCCTATAGGACTCGTCTGATATTATCTCCTCTTTGTAATCTAGTGTCCTTGAGGCTTCATCGGCCTCTTGTATATCGGTGGTGACATGCTGAATTGAAAATATAGCATTTAGTTCAATCGCTAATTTGTTGATTACTAATATTTCATTATTTAATTCGGGCACTTTACTGCCATAGTGAAACGTTAATACAACCACCATATTATCACATAAAAAAGTGATTCTTTTGTTTCTTAGTTTTTCCTTATTGGTCTGAATATAGGCTTTTATAGCTATGGCCTCCTTAATATTTATATGCCTGTGTTGGTCCTTGGGTTCCCAATAAAACGTTCTTTCTTGACCGTCAATATCAATCCACCCCCCAGCCATGTTAGAGGCGTCTGTTGATACCTTGTATCTGCGCATTTCTACCGTGGCTGATCGCTTTTCTACCCAATGTCTTATAGTTTTAATATATTTTAAATCTTTATCTCCCCAGATTTCGAGTTCCTCTTTAAGTCTAGCGTCCATATAGATAATTTTTGTTTTATCTATATCTGCTTTTACTAAATATTCAGTAATTTTCCTTATATAAAGTCTCATATTCCAAATTACTATCATAAATGAGCACATTTTGCCTCTTAGTCGTTCGAGTGTTTTATACTCAATTAGATCACTATTGATAACCTGTAAAAGCTCCTTTTGGAATTTTCGCCATTTTTCCGGTGGAATACTTATGGTTTCATTTTCTGTATTTATATCAAATCCTAAGAAATTTATTTGTTTAGAACAAATGAACGTAGATTTTTTTCTAGATATAAATCCCCCGGCTGCAATCATTGCTACACAGGTTAAAAATGCGTTTTTAGGTGCTAAAAGTCCTAATTGGATAAGTTTTATTTTTTCTGCCGATATATTTTTTTCCACAACCAATCTATCGTCCAAATAAAGTGATACTGGGATACCGTGTCTCCTAAGGAAGCTAACAGCGCAATTATTTAATAATTGGAAATCGCTGGGGACCCTGGCGATACCGAATGCTGCCGCGTAAAATCGGAAAATAAATTGACCCCACCTAAAGTGTGTCATGTCCCGAGATGGCTCATCTAGGTACGCTTGTAAAAATCCTGAGGAATCGTCATACTTGCTTAGATAATCGTCCTTATTTATAAAGAGCATTGTATCGTTTAATGTATCTAGCTTACAAGGGACTGAGTGACCCTGTGTGACCTTAAAACTACCGCCATCGAAGCAGCACCTAAATTTATCAGAATTTTCGTTGTAAACCAAAACAAGTGATGTCCTAATGGCTGATTTAGTTTTATTTACACTCCCTACAAATTGTACCGCTCCTGTAGATACCCAGTCTATTAGTTGTTTATTTATTACCTCGATGTTTTCTAATAGATGTTCTGAATTTTCTTGATAAAATGGTATTTTCTCGATTTGGCCATTTATTTTTTTAATTTGTATAGGATAGTGACTTATTAATGGTAAAACGTGATTGTCGATACTCAGTGGCTCTCCTTTTTTCAGACCTAATTTTCTATGCCATGTTTGATATAACTCGTTTTTGAATGATCTCGTGGCTAGGTGGTATATTTTTCTACTGCGTTTATATTCTCTAGCGTTTTTTGGGGCTATATGATACTGATTGTCAAAAATAGATATTCCTTGTGTAACATGTTTGTAAGCTACAAATTTTGAACTTTCGGCTGGTAGACAATTTATGAATATGAGCCATGTGGCTGTGAATCCCGCCCATATGCCGGCTTTAAAGTTAAGTTCATAACGAAATTTTAGAGAGCTCCATATTGGGGTTAGTTCGTCTCTCCATATTTGATCAAATATATCCAATAGTTCTATAGAGTAGTTTTTCCATTCCTCGTGTGTCCTAGGGTATGGTTGAAATTTCCCGTCAAACGTGACTGCCCTTACTGCTTGCGTATGAGGGTTGATTTGTTTATTTTCGAATTTGCCTTCTCGAAAGGACTTACCCGATAACTTGTCCACATCTTGCCATGACATTTTCTAAATAATTAACAATATTTTACTTTTTCTTATGAATATTAGATTTTTATAGTAAAAATTATATTTGGTTATACAGAGATTTATACAGTAGTTTTTCCTTTAGGACTTAAACATTATCTCTAGGGAGGGCAGAAACATTTCCAGAATCTTCTTCATGGATTGATAGTGTCAGATTTTGGGCAGGTCCGTCGTCCATATCCTCGGATATGTTATCTGCATCTGCTACTAGTTGTTCCTGTTCCTCTCTCTCCATGATTTTAGGTATAATTGCCCTTAAAGCTACCTCTATGTTAGCTGGGACGTAATTTTTTACAACAACTGGTCTACCTTTTTTAATATTGATTACCGGTGGTGTAATAAACATAAATAAAGCCCATTTCCTAGCGGACGTGGTGAATTCATTTATAGTTATCACCTTTGCTTCGGTATTAAGATGCTGGTGGGCTAGAATTCTATCAATTTTCTCGTTAACAGTATTTATAAGGTTATGGCTAAATGGTCCTAAATCGGATGCCAAATCCTTCATAATTGAGCAAAATTTAGTCCAGTTGTTATAGTTATTTCGCCGTCCTTGCCATTTATTAAAATTAACAAAATTTTTCCTAGTTTTAAGGCCATTAATTAATTGATCGTTGTATACCTCTATCATATCCGAGATATCGGTTAACTCATCCACAATATCTGGTAGTGGTGGTTCTGTCTCGGTCCTAGGGATATCGTCCGGGAAATTTTTGATTATGTAATCAGAAAATACTCGGGTTACTCCTATGGGCGTTCTATAGCCAGTATTTTCTACAGAGTCACAGATCATATTTAATAATGATCTGATCATGATCAAGGTTGTTGGTGGCAGTTGTAGGAAATTCATCCACTGCTTGCCTAACTCCCATGAAATGTAAAAATCCTCCCTATCTGCTAAAAAGTCATCTGGTAGGCCCTCGGAAATATACCAAGGATCCGGTTTTTTAGGTACAAACTGTGATTCCCCATCATGATACTCTACGTATCTTTCCGGGAACCAGTCCGGGCCCTCATCCGTATCCCTGTTGATATTCCTAGGGAAGCCACGATGATTAATCAGGCTTGGCATAGATGCGTATTGTGAGTCCATCGCTTCCTGGTTTCTAGCCTGAATCTCAGTTGTCATGGTGTTAAATGACTGCGATTCCATATCACTATCCTCGGGTGCCGACATTCTAAATAATATAAATTTTTGATTTATTTATTTATTGCCTTGTTTTTTATATATTGTTTTTTGATTAATAGTTAGTATTTCCTTTAGGATTAGTTATAAGTTGAATGTATATAGTTTTTTAGAAGAATTTTTCTTTTGGAATTCTTCTCAGCTCCTCATCCCATTTCTTACTATCTAACTTGGCTAATCTTGTTTGCCCTGTTAATAGATCCTTTATCTGGGTGTGTAATTTTTTAGCGTGGTCTCTAATGTATGGGAATTCGTTTGACAATACCTCTAGAGACCTCATAACTTTTAGCCAAGTTATAAATCTCCTTGACCTTGTCATATGCTGTGAAATATTAGACCACCGAGATAAAGAATTTATAACATCGTTAGTATTGCTATTTAGGGCTTCAATTGATGTTTTTACGATCTTAATTACTGAGATCCACTCCAGGTTACCTGGGTCATTTAACTGGGCCAAGACTCTTAACAATAAGAGTCCCCTTCTTAGTGAAATTAAATTAATATTCCAAGATTCAGAATTATTCCCTTTAATTTCACTATTATGATCCCAGATGTTTAGTGGAGGTAGATCCATTTTGATACTTGGGTCTTGCAGTATGTAATTCCTATGTGGCTCAGTTGGGAATGTTCCAGAAGATTCGTAACTAGCCTCTGAACTAGTAAACGAGATCGATTTTCCTAAGGTACGTTTAAATTCCATTCTTAAATAAATATAATTCTTTATTTATATTGATTTTTTCAGTATGTGTCCTTATAGGATTTTTTATAATTATGATACAGTAAAATGTTAGATATTAATTGGTTAATTTGTTTTAATTCATGTTATTAGATATATTTGAACAGTCCTTCTATGTTATAGTAGTTCTCAAGAGCTTCTTTGCTAGCTCTTACTACCTTTTTAGGAACCAGAAGATATGTTAATTCTAAGTGTTGTTGTCTAGTAATTCCCTTAAAATCTCTTTGGTTAATACTAGCGATTATTATATAATCGACGAAACTTTTCCTAAGTGGTGATTGAGAATCAGCCCACATACATACTAATATATCTGTTAGTTCGTAGAACTCAAAATTTGTCATATCCTCTGGATCGACTAAAAAATCTACTAATGCTCCCGTAGCTGTATGTACTGCTTCAGTCATTCTGAAATTAATATTTTTACTTAATAAATTATTTTTTATTATAGCGTATATTATATTAAAAATAATTTTACAGTAGTTTGTCCTAAAGGATTCATTAGTGTTTACAGCAGTTTTTCCTAAGGTTTCATGGTTATATAAAGTAGATTTATTGATGTAACTTTCTTTTTGAAGTCAATTTGGTTTTAAATGCCTCGTAATCGTCCAACATAAATGACGATGAGCTTTTTGTCGAAATTGACTCATCTGAAGTTTTTCGCTCAAATAATTTGGAGTAGTTTGACTAGTCTAAATTATTTGGGGCGCTAATATTTCTAATATTCGTAGATGATGATGCCTCTGAACTAAGAGATGCCTCACTGTCCGAATTAAATAATTTTTCCGTGGGGTTTTGAAAGGAATTTGGTGATTGTGTCTCTTCATTTTCCTCCTCTAAATTAACTTAATTTTAATATTGATTGTTCATGTTTCGGTTACAAATATCCCAAACACTTAATCCAGATTTGCCTGTGTTGCTGTTTTTTGTATTATTGTCAGTCCTGTCGGAATTAAGTTTTTGAGTACTATTTTTATAAAAAGTACCGTTTTCAGCGCTATAAGCAAATTCCTTCTGGCTTGTTGCAGTGCTCATAATGTCATGTGGAGATTTAATATCCACAAATATTCTGGTTTTCCTATTGGGACGATATCTTTAGCCCAATTTTTCATAGTGTTGGTCAGTTGAACTTATTTTTGGGCCATGGCTCGTATGATACGTTGTTCTATTGGTATTTGAGGTCTTAGTCAAAATATTTTTCTAATACATGTCCGTTTTGGGTTGATTTTGATTCCCAGCCATAAAAGCATACCAAGCTTTTTATTTTTATACCTGTTGGTAAACGCTCCGCCGATATGTCCTTAAGGGAGTAAAACGCAATTCTAGATTGCTCTAGTAAAGAGGTTGCGTTTATCATGCCTGGATTGATTAGATTTTTCAAAATCAGATCCCATGATTCTACTACTCTGCTAAATTGACCCTTTTGGCGTATACGCCCTTCCGCGTCTACCGTAGCTAACGGAAATGCCAAGTTTTTTGCGAACTCTGACATTAGTTTACCTGTATTAGGATTTTTTAAATTGATACCTAGGATATCTAGTACCGTCATTGCTACAATTGGGTCCGAGTAGGAAATCGCTGCTCTGAGGCATAGTTGAATTTCCTCTTTGCCTAGGTCAGAATCTTTCTTGACTAACTTTCCTAAGGCCAGGTCGTACCCAAATGGGTATTTAGAAATAAATGCCTTAGATCGCTCTAGGCATTTATTTTCTAGTGACTGGCTCAACTCTTCTACGATATCTTGTAGATTTTTGATTGATACCATATTAGTTGACTCAGGGTTGGCATCTTTTAGGATAGTTAGCTCCTTTGAGATTCTAGCCTGTGCTGCCTGGATTGAATTTAATAACGGTTTTACCGTTTTGTCCTTAGAAACACTTACTATTTGGTTAGTGTTTTTAAGTATTTGGCTGTTAAGCAAAACCAAATTTTTCTCTAGAGCAGTGATTTTACCAAGATTTCCTGTAGGATTGTTTAGGCCTTCCAAGATGTTTTTAATCTTTGGGTCCTCAAAATCTAGACCGCTTGTCAAGGTTATCTTTTCACACTCCTCTAAGTTACCTTGAGTTAGTAAATAGGTCTTAATTAGAATTTTTAAATTCAATTTAAGAGTTAATTCACCGTTCGCGGTATACTTTGCCCAAGGTGTGTCCTTTTGGTACGTAGAAATGATATTTTCATTTATACCAAATACATGCCGGTTTAATGCCCTGATTTCCGTCTCTAGTTCTTCCTCCGTCATAGCGGTTTCCGATTCCTCCGCATCTGATTTAGTATCCTCTACGAAGTTTTCGTTGATACACAATTTGTCCTCATCCTGGGACAGGTTTACCGTCCTCAATGAGGTCCTCTACGATTTCTGCATCCGTCCCGCTACGTTCTCCGCCATCTCCGAGATGGCTTGGTTAATTGCCTCTTTTTTCAATTTTTTGGATATTTTGATCTTGATACGGTCAATTTGGGCTTTTTATCCTCGAGCTTAATGTTAAATTATGTTTAAAATATTTTTCCTTATTATGTACGAGTTTTACTATAATTTTTTCATAGGGTTATTTTCCTGTAGGACAATATTGCCATAATTGCGGGCTTAATACGCATTATTTTCGTTTTCTCATTGATCAAAATTTTCTTACTATTTTTATAGATTATTTCGTATGAGCCATATGGTACTACAGTGGTAAATATATATAGTTTATAATCCTAAACTATGAATTATTAGCACCTATGAATATTTTGGTAATCTTGATGAGTGTCCTTGCAGTGATTTTTATTGATAGATTTTCGTTACTTGGTCCTAGAGGTGGTATCATTGATATTTTGTCAGGGAAATAAGTTTTTATTTGAACTATATTAATTTAAGGGTGAAAATTTGCCAAAACTCAGATAAGTTATTATTATTATAGAAACCACTTTTACCCAGTACTTCGTACTTTCATATAATATGATAGTACAAAAACTGGGTAGCTAACCTGAGTTTCTTGCGCCTTCTTGCCCCTGATTGATTGTTATGGGGGTAGTTGGTTCTCTATTTGATACTATTTTCCTGATACTAAGCTACTTTTTCTCTTTTTAAAATTTAAATAAATTTAAATTTTGTGTGTGATTCGAAATTCGCTAAAATTTGAATGAGACTAATTTTATTTTTGTTTCATAAATTTAGTCCCTTTCTAGAAAGATTAAGGATATTTTTGTGCCCAAAATATGTGTTATCATTATTTTTGTCCTTATGGGTTTGTCTGATAGTCTGGTTAAATGGTAATTTTGTTATTGTTATTGTGATTTACATATTTCTACGTTTTGTTTCTCCTACAAATATTTACTATTCCTATAGTTTTGAAGCACCATAACAATAGTTTTTAAAACACCGGGATTTTATATCTAATTTATTGTTACTTAATTTTACTTTTCGCTCATTTAACCCTGGAGTATTGATCGTCATTTTTATTTAAAATTAACTTAATTCATTTATATTTTGGGTTAATATCAAAATATATTCGGCTAATCCTATGGTTTCTATCTATATTTTCCTATTATTACTTTCTAGGTGATTCCTAAGGAAGTTTTTATTGGAATTTTGAGGCACCATAAATAAATTTTTGAATTTAATTTATAAAAGAAAGGTTTAGTATGTATGAATTCGAGTCGTTCGATTTTGATTTTCGTTTTAGATCGTCAATAATTAATCTATATTAATGATATATTTTTAAATTATATTTGTAATGTGACACTGTAAGTCCTAGTAGGATATTTATGTGCTATTAGATTGTGCATTTGGCAGGTACCATAATGGTTATAATCAACCTTACCCATATCAAATCTTAAATAAAACTCCTATTTGGTATATGGTTTAAAAATGATTAGAGTTTACTTAATGTTTGTTACCGTCCTAATCCTAATATATGATTTGTAATTAAATATTTTTAATGAGTGATTTTTAATTTATTAAATATTATGGGATAGTGATTTTAATGATTTTGGAGAATGAATTTTTAGTTTATTGGATTTGTTATTTCATGAGTTTATTAATTTAGTTAGTGTGGGATGTTTTTACTCGAAGATTCTAAATTTGTGGATTTGATTAGAGGAGATGAGTTTTAAATGAAATAATATTTTAACAGCTAAGTTTATGTTGGATGGAATAATATCTACAATTTCAAGTAACATTGTTTCATATGTTAGTGATTCCTGTAAGGACATACTATTAACATATTCCGTACTCGGAAGTGTTATCTGTTTAACAATATGTTTTAACTGTTTAACCTTAAGGGTAAAGTCCTCATATTTTTCCATGTCAATTTCGTTTTTAACATTGTTGATCCAATCTTGAACTGTCATAACTTTGTTTGTCGTAGCTTCGGCCGCAGGGTTAGAAGCGTCTAACTCTACCGTCAAAATCACGACATTTTCTACCATACTAATTGTATAGTTATTACTACAGTTACAAGATTGATTCATGATTGTTTGTTAGTTATGAAGATGTTTGTCCTAAATGGAATGATGTTTTATTCTTTCTATTTTGTTACTTATATATTGTCTTAAGTAACTCTTTAGCGCTATGCCTGGTGTTTTATACTTTATTACTATTTTAATTTAATTATCATATCACCACCTTGTATAAATTATTATGAGCCTGTGCGCTTGTGGTGTCACCTGCTATTAAATTTGAGAACCTGCTATTATAAATTGCGAACCTGCTAATATTATATGTGTTTTTAGATTATACTATTTAATTAGACACCTGCTTATTTTCGTATCACTTATATATTCAGGCATCTGCTTTTTAAATTAATAACATTTGTTAGTTTTAATAACTATTATTAATTTATTTTTAAACATGTTTTTCTGTGATAAGGCAGTTTTTCGTACTTAAATGGCAGTTATATTTGAAGTGGTTTTAAGGTATTATGGCAAATGTTTTTCCTATCGGATTATTTGAAGGTTTTGTTGATCTTCTCGATCATTTCCTTTGTCCATAATGTGCTATTTTGAAGATTCTGGAATGCTGTTTTTCCGTTCCAGAAGGTTGTTACTAAAATTATATATTTAGTTACTTATATTCTAATTTTGATATATTTATAAAAAACAACATTATAGTTTTTCTACCTCCTTCAAGTAAGGAGCTTTTATGTAGAGATGTTAAAAAATAAGATTTTATTTTGCGATTTGTCCTATAGGAATTTTTGTATTATACTAAATGTTTTTTATTCTATGTATGGTGCCTACTTTTTTAGTTCATTTTTATAATTTTTTGAGTTTTTTATACCTGCTGATGTAACTAATAATATTGTTGAAATATTGGTTTTTTCTTTCATCAGCAATTTCTTTGCTTGAGGCGCTGTGAGAATATAATTAATGCCAAATTTTTCCATTAATTTTTCGTAGGTTCTGGGTGATGTGGCTTTAGCTAGTTCTCCGATGAAGAATTTGTTCTCGAATATCCATTCTGGGACATTTATCATGTCCTTTTTCATCCATTCCTTTAGGGTATTATATGCCCTCAATCTATCTGAATTAAAGTGTTAATACTATTCGCTTTTAATCTTTTATTACGTTTTTTATTTTGTTTATTGTTTTGTATATAAAAAACTTTTTAGTGATTTTTTAACGTTTACTGGAATGATAAATGATAGTTTTTTACCTTCTTCTAGTTTCTGCAATTGTGGGTGCAGCATAACTTTCTGCTGTATGTCCTGTCGGATACAAGTTTCGGTTTCTCGTCTCAGGTAGTTATTTTCGCTGTTATTAACGCACGTTCGTAGTATTCGCTCGTTGTAATGTTTCTGGTTTTCCTGTAGGATTGCCAGGTGATTTTCCTTAGGACCGTTTTGTAGGACGGATTGTATTAGTCCTGATCTACCAGGAATTGGTTCCTCTACCCAATTATTTCCTGCTTTTACTTTTATGTCCTTGACCTTATCTAGGGCGACCTGTCTGTTTTTCACAAAATCAACTCCTTTTCTCTTATTACCCATGTTATCCCGGATAAGACCTTCGTCCCCCATTCTTTCTGCTTTCATGCCCGTGTCCTTAAGGATTTTGAAATTTATGGACATTCCTAATTCCGTGACTGGCAATAGTCCTACTGCGTGTAGGTTGCTGTTTACTTTAGCATTCGCTGCTACTACCGCTCCAAATTTTGCCATTGCTTCTATGGTGCTGTATGTCCTTTCGGATTGTAAGTCCTGACAATAGATTTTATGGCTAGTTGGCATGGCCAATTGGTGATTTTTCGTCCCCTTATTTCCGTTTCGGTCTTTACAAGGGATTTCTACATATTGTAGTCTGGATCCAAATTTTTGGCCTTCGTTGGCTAGTAGGTGTTTTATCAGCACTAGTCTCTGCTGATAATCGAAAACGGTTCCCAGTGCGGTAACCATGTAGTCGCCAAAGCTGTAGTTTAATCCTCTTGGGTTTTCTAGTACGCCGTGGCTCACGTGAAGGTTACCAATATTCGCTAATTGATTATTTACCGTGGATATGTTTCCTAATCTTTCGGGTTTTATCATGGCTTCTGTATAATGATCTTTTCCCGTAATTTTTCCTTTAATTATAAGGACTTGGTATGCTTTGCAGGATTTGTCTCCTGAGTGGGACGGTACCATCCTGTGATTTCTTAACGGCGTTAATACTACCAGCGGGTATTTAAATAGCTCTCCTAATTCCATCTTTCTGTTGATCCTGAGGTCTATCATGTCTTCCTCTGCTATATATTTGTTTAATAGCTCTTTTGTGGTCCATTTTTGGAAGGTTTTTGGAATCAATTTTCTGAGTCGGTTAGTTGATCGAATCATGTTACCCGCTGCACTTTTGCTAGCCGATAATATTACCAAGTTTGTTCCTGTTTGGGTTAGTTCATTGTTGAAGCTGGCTAGCGTCTGGTAATCCTTTGCCAACTCTGTGGTTTGACACGAGGAATCCCTATTGGCTTTAGAGGTTTGTGCCTTACTAGTTTGGTATGTAAGGACACTATCGCTTCTGCTTAATCTTGCTTTGAAGCACTGCCAAATAACGAATGAAAGAAAGGACTCTCTTTCACATCTCATGACCCCGTTTAGTTTGAAGAATTTTTGGGCGTTATATGTGTCAATCCACTGTTTTTGTGTGATTATTTCCGTAGATCCGTCTTTGTTATATTTGACAAAGTTCAAAATATCACCCTCTTTTTGATTTGAGTTGGCCGAGTCATTATGAGATGAGGCTTCCGCTTTATGATTTCTAAGTCTGACAGATGGTGGGAAGGATTTCATATCCGAATACACCACAATTGCGTACTTGAAATCGTGTTCATTTGCCAGATTTGCCATGAAGTGCATCACTGTATTGGATACTCCCCCCGTGGTTGGCGTATTAGGTGCGTTTCCTATAGGATCTAATTGTAACCATGCATCGTGTGGGTTATTTAGATTGAAGATGGAATCGGGTTTTCGATCATCTGCCTTTATATTAGACGGCCATTTAAACGTATTTAATGGTGGGTCGAATAAGGCTTGTTCCTCATTTGCGACGTCTAGCTCCCATAGGAATTCTATAATGAGATTTTTTGCTATAATGTCATCGTCCTTATACGGCATCAATCCATTTCTGGTTTTAAGTCGTCTGAATAGATTGAGGAATTCATTATAATGGTGACCTTCCGCTAGCTCTGACATTTCTTTGTCAAATTTTGTTTTGTCCTGAGGGGTGATCGCCGAAGGTTTTAACCTGTCCCAATTTTCGTGTAGCGTTGTGTACCCTCTTTTCAGGTATGCTTTTTGTTCCACTAAATAATTTTTAGTTAATTTTTGGTAATTAATTTGTTTGTGGCATTGTTTTCTGACGAATTTTTATTAATCTAAGCCTATTTATGAAATAATAATTATTTGGGTTTTGTTAATGTTATTTTATCAATGTATAACATACTGGAAACGCGCAGTAGATATAGCGTATTATTTTTTCCAATTTATATAAATATATCTATTTTTATTATTTCATTTGCTACTACGCATTATGGTTTCTATTTCCGATAACCATTATATCGTTACTTTAGGAAGTTTATGTATTTCGCTTATATATTAAGTGATTTATAAATTATTTCTGATTTTTTTGTGTGTCCTATTGGATTTACTTTAGTATGTTATTTATTACATTTTTTCATTTTCAATTTATTTTGATTTTTACCTTTTGCTAGTTCGAATTCTTTTGTCATCAGTTTTCTGCTGATTTCGAATGTCCTAGGTTCCTTCCCGATAATTTGGTTTTCGTAATTGAATTCCACGTAGAATACGAATCTTCCGAAAAATACCGGGAAAAGTGAATTTGTCGGCTTGTTTCCTGTTGCTGATATTTTAAGTGCTTTGTGTACCGCACATAGCTCGTCCTCCTGGTTTATGTAGTTGCTACATACTCTTTTCCGTCCATGGAAATATTCACTGAAATTGCATGTTTCATGTGAACCGTGAGGGTTTTTGCTCTCGAGTCCCATTTTCTCTCCTATTTGGGTTTTTACAGCATTCCAGGCCACTAAGATATTTTTAGTATCTATGGTGTCTCCTGAGGCCGCCAAGTCAATAAAACTTTTCCATTCTTTATTGGATAATGAGGTATTTCTCAGGCTGTTTACTTGGCTTTTCATTTTTGTATCTCTGAGTTCGTGAAGGATTGTTTTTATTTCCTTAGGGTTCAAAACTTTATTATCCATGGTAAAACTTGATTTTTCTTCATCGTGTTTTACATTTTTGCCATAAGTATTTTCTGCGGCGTCCATAAAAGGTGTTACTTCGTCCGTCGTAGTATATATTATATCTGTTAGAGCATCTAGGACTGCGGTAGTGGCGTCATCGTAGCCCTGTCTAGTTTCTCCTGCTTTTGGTAGATTTCCAAATATAATATGTTTTTCCTTTTTGGATTTGTCTTCAAATTTTTGCCTTAATTTCGAGTTTTCTAATTCGATTTCAGATTCGGTGATTTGGCAATTGGATAATACTGTTCGAGCTGTTGTTTTTGACGTGGGGTTTCTATCTTGGAATATATTTATTCCTAGTAGGACGCAAACGTATTTTGAATTCAGCCAAAATCTGTTCTGAACTGTCCATCCGATAGGGTCTTCAATTATTCGATCAATATGTGTAATGATATTGTCGAGGATTTCTGTCTAAATAATATTGGCCTCCTTTGTATCATTTTTGAATATTTTTTCGTCAAATATTATTAGTCCTTCAGCTTGGTACATGTTCCAGCCTGAGTGTTTTAAAATTTCGGCTTTGTCATACATGATGGCCGTAATCGTCGGGATTGTGCTCCTTATGGATTTTGTTAACTCTGCAATCACGGGTTGAATTTTTTGATTTTCTAGGAATCCCGGCTCGTCAAACGTTTTGCTGTCTTTATCCCTATAATAATTTTTGTTATATTATATTAATAACCAGATTATTTTTGTCTTAACCAGCTCAATTTTAACCGGAGTATATCTATAGATAGATTCAGTTATTTTCTAATTATTTACCTGATTTTTGATATTATGTCTAATGTCATCAGGTTGGCTGTTTTGAGCCATACGTTGAAGAGCCATGTGTTCCTATCGGATTGATTAAGCTCTAACTGTAGCATTCTTTGCACTCCTGTATCTCTGAGTACACTTACTAGAGCTGCCATTAGTACCGGGCGCCAGTCGCTGCCTTAACAAATATTTTAATTTTTAATATTTATATATTAATTTTTTATTGGAAACACCATAATTATGTTTTTACAATAAGGGTATATTCGTAGTAAATAATTATTTTTTATGGTTATTATTTCAATAAGCCTAATTCGAGTTTGTTCGAATTTCAATTTGTTTCCTATGGGTTATTTTATACGTAACTTATTTTATAAGTTTTTTAAATATTTCATTTTTAGTTCATTATGTAATTTTATGTCCTTATATTTTTATTTGACCCTATTATATTTGTACAATTTTGTATTAAATTTTACCTGCGATTAATTGGGATGTTTAGGATCCGTCCATTTTTTCGTTTCTTAAACATCTCGAAGAATGGCGATTTTAGCTGGACCAGTTCGTTCATCATTGTTATGAATGATTTTCTTCGTGATCCCTTCTAGTGTGAATGGGGTGGGTGAAATTTCGTTATTTTCATTTTGAAATTTTGACTCTAAAATATATTATTTAGTTTATTATTTTATATAATATTATAATTTTTAATCAACGATTAGTTTGATTAAATTTATGGATAATTTTAGTATTATATTATTCAATATATTGTTATTTATAGTTATTTAACAGCAATTGTCTGTTATTAACTACGCAATTTATACTAATTGTTAATTATGCAACTATTGTTTGACTAATTAACAATACATTTTATAGTATTTGCGTATTCAGGCACCATAATGGTTGCCTTAAATTTTTAATATAAGGCACGAAGAATTGTTTTATCCTAGAGGAAATATTTTAGTCATTATAATGACAAAAATTCTGTATGTTCCCATGGGATATGTACTATTATAATAATTTACCTTTGTACAATTTTGTATCTATTTGTAAGCGATCGAATATAAACACTCCAATGTGTTGATCTACGTCCTGTTGGTGCCAGATGGTTAATTCTATTGTTTTCAGGGTCTTATTATTTGTTTCTAATTCTTGGATTATATTATAAGGACGGCCCTTTGAGGTAATATTCTGGCATTTTGGGTCGATAATATCGTACTTTATCCATTCACTGGTTTCGGGGTCTGTATTCCAGTTTTGCAGCATTTGCCATTTTTTAATTTTGTCCTGAAACAGGTTGCAATTAGGCTCGACAATGTCCACTGCTTCGTTTGTTGTCTCATAGGAGTTTATATTCTCTCTATGAATGGACATAACGGCCATTTCTATGTCGGTTTCAATATCGAGTTTTCCTAGTATGACTCGTAATCCAAATCGTAATTCCTGCTGGGATATAGTTTTTTCCCATAGGATCTGTAATACTCCCAGGATATCATTTTTTAAATTTTTTATGATGACTTTGGTGGCAATTCCACCATTTGACAGGATTTGGAGTAATTCTATTTGGTTTGTTGGGTAATTTGCTCGCATTATTTTACCTAAACCAATATTTTCTTCCGATTTTATTGCCCAAATAGCAATTGTTTTTCCTTGTAGGTTGTCTGAAAATGAATTAAAATTAATTGTTGTATTAATTTATTTATATTTTGGTGAACTTTTTATAATTTTTCCAAAAAAGATAAAAATATTGGGGGCACAGGTCCTTGTGTGTTTTACTGTGCCTTTTCTGGCTTTGTTTGTGTTAGTTTGTATTTACTTGTAGTTTCCCGTATTGTTTAGTTTCCCGTATTTATTTATTGTATGGTTTTGCCGGGGCTTGAACCCGTGAGTGTAAGATCCTTAGAGGGTTTTCACCTCTACGCTACTGTGCCCCTCTCTTCTGAGAGGTTATTAATTATGATTTATTTTGAGTTTCCTATTAGGATATTTTATTTCAGATTATTTTACTTACTAATGGGATAGAGATTGTGATCCACGCCATGTTTTGCTACATTAGAAGTCAGTAGTTTCTTGATTACGGAAGTCTACAGCGTGGGCTCATCTCCTTGAGCAAACTTTTCAAGCAGTTCGATCCCGAAAAATTGGAAGTTACACAATGATCCGTGATTAAAGATTTTGAAGGAAATGACTATCTGCCTTTAAACAACGACAATAGGTCTAAATAACGGATCGCCTATACTCACATTATAGAATTTTTCGAATACTATGCGTCTGAGCGATTCCATTTTTAACTATTGTAACTTTTTTCTAACTTTATTTTCTGTAAAAGATCGTAAAAACATACAACCCTAATAAATTATATAACAAAACTTCACTCGTGTTTTCACACTTGACGTAATCCGCCATGTATTTTGTCGGGTTAATTGACCGTTCATCTTCCGATTCCATATTTTATATCTAAATCGCTGATCTGATTATTTTGTACTTTTAATTTTATCAGTTTTAATAATAATATGGGTTTAACAGTAGTGTGTCCTTAGGAAGTAATATTTAAAGCGGTTAATATAAATAGTAAATGATCTTATATGGCTTTGTATTTATAATTAATATTTTGTATGGCACTTAATTATAAGCGTGCTATTTTAAACATTATTACTTTATTAAATATTTTAATGGTGCCTGTGAATTCATATAGTTTATGTATCGTCGGGTAATGGCTTTAGGGATACTGATACTGCTGCTTATTTGTCCTACAGGAAATACCCTTTTATTTACCCTTTTTATAAGTTAAATTTTTTGTGCCTATTATGGTGCCTAATACGATACGTACCCTGTATTTTTAGTTTGCTAGGTATAAATGCTACTAATATGAGTGGTGATACTTCCATAAAATAAGTTAAAATTTTACCATGACCCCTTATATAATTATTGTAAGTTTAAATAAATTATCCTAAGGATTAACAGCATAAAATACGTACTATGACAGATTTGCCGAAGTGTTTTGCAATGGAATGACTATAGAATATAAATACACTAAAAGGTGGAATTTTTTCTACTTTTCTAGGGGTTATTTATTACTACAATTATGGTCCCTAAGTATTTGTCCTAATAGGAATTTCTCATAGTTTCTAATGGTATTTTCTCTAAGGCTGAATGAAACAATATAATATACGGTAAACTGAAAAAGTGTGTTTTAATATCATAATACTATCTAGTAATGTAAGCCAATCAGAAGTTAGGGTTGTTAATAGTCCGCTATAGTAGAGTTTAAAACTCTGAGTCTTTATCCTAGATACCTAACTAAAATATAGCCTAGTACTAAAGCGGGCAATTCAGAACCCTTGAGTTATAAACGGTTTGTCCGGCTTCCAGCCGAGACAAAACAAGACTGATTGTCGCTGCGCTTATTTTGAAAACATTAATTTATGAGGTTCTAGAGAATTCGAGTATTTCATAGTATTCGAAGGTGCTAAATAACTTTTGTTATTTTTTACCTTTTCCCTTTCAAAAGGCTATATCCCTTTAACACCTTTTGGATGATTTGAGAGATGTGGGCTGAAAAGAAGAGAAAGCGGCCTCATGAGTGGCTAGAAGGGGTCTTAGGAGTGTTAGGATTGGCTCCCTCAACCCACATCTCTCAAATCATCCAAAAGGTGTTAAAGGGATATGCCTCGGAGGGTTAACGATGTACGGAAATCAACTTTTCATGAAAACCGATCCGATTTTTTCTGATGTGCCGACCTCTGCCTCTTACCCTCACTAATCTCACTCTTTACTCTCACCTTAACCCTAAGCACCAGCCGTGTTAAAAAATCATCGCCAGTTCGTAATAACCCACCAAGTGAGATTAAAATGTTTGAAATTTATGCAAAATTTATTTTATTTATAAAGTATCTCAAATTTCATACGCGAAATGTCATCTTATTGAGTAACTTGATTTTTCATTAACTCCCGTAGTGTCTTTTGCACCATCCATGGTGCAATGGCCTTTAATCGCAATTTAGGACCCTTAATCATGTATGAATGAAAATTTACAAAGTGATCGATCGACTATTTGAATAATTGACGTTTGTGCGTTTTTTTTTCGAAAATTTTTACTGTATTACCTGTTGACCCTGGAATTTTTTTGACGTAATTTGAGTACTTTTTCAAATTACTGTATACCGTACTTCGCTGTCGCTCAAAATAGCTTCTTCGACTGGATCTATTTCCGGTCCTGGATGAAACAGTAAAGGTT
>SCLH01000539.1:230312-242487 GCA_004367855.1 Oikopleura vanhoeffeni | reverse complement strand
ATAAATCCTATGAACGGTTCTTGAATAATGCGATCGAATAACATCTTTTAGGGTTTTTCATACAAATTAAAAATAAAACGCGGTAGCGTGGGTAAATACATTTACAAATGTTCATTAATTCTTAGGAACTCGAAAACTGGATAATAACAGAATTTTTTTTGTTTACAAGTTGGAAATTCTGAGTTTTTTTGACCCTTACCTAATATTTTATTAAAGACCTACTGTAGCTGGAGCATTCACTAAGGCGTGGATTGAATTGATAGTTTGTGGAACATTGAAAAATATATTTAATGGGAGATAAAATTCAGTTAGATTGCATCTTCGTGATTGTTGATTGTAGCATAACTTTCTAAAATTTGGGATCTTAACGAGATTTTGAAAATAAGCTTAAGGAGTACCCCACGCCCATTTAGTGATTTTCAAAACGTTTGTTCTGAGCTGAATAAAACTTGCTTGAGTTTCATGTTCTAGACCCAGGATATTTGGTCTGAATTTTTCGAAAAAAGTAACACAAAAGACTTTTTGATGATCGTACGGTATTTCTACCGTCCAAAAACTCATTTTTCGACTTTTATCGTTCAACTTTCATTTCGCGTGTATTAAATAATTTCTGAATTTTTTTGTGAGCATACCTAAATTTGTTAGTTAAAAAAAGTTATGCGCTCAGATATTTATTTTTTTTTCTTAATTTGCCTACAATCACTGATAAAGTCCTCAAAAATGGCTGTTTTTGCGTACCCTGAGCGCTAGTTCAATTTCATTTGGAGCACAGTGAGCAAATTTTTTGCGGGAAAAAGCTACTTTGTCTTAAAATTGCGGTCATGATTTTTTATGCGCTCTCAGTATATTTGCTATCTTTTTTGTAGTTATGGTTTTATGCCGCCAGTCAAGTTTGCTTCCTGAAAAATCAGAATAAATATTTTCTTGGAAGATTTATTAATTTTTTTTTTATAGTTTTCAACAAATTCATTTTTTAATGAACAGCAGTTAATTTCACCCACAGTGAAATGTATGTTAATCGGTGTCTTTTCTCATAAAACACGTAATTTCCTGGGTCGAAATAAGCTGAAAATGACGAGTCAATTTAAAGTAAATAGGAAATTTTTTACATCGAATTTTATTTTTTTAATTTTTTGGAATGAAACGATAACAAAATTAGAATGCAGTAAAATCTAGCTTTATATTCTACTTCATGTCTGGAGACAGCCCGAATTTAGGTTCCCGCATTTTCGGATCTAAGAAAATATTGGATTTTTTTTTTTCCGAAAATTTAAAATTGTTTTATTTTTTTTTGTTAAGATTGAAATCAAAGTGGAACTTCATGGCAACAAAATCAGCGTCAACGGATTTCAACTTTAAAATTACGACGATAAGAAGGAAATTTATACTTAGAAAAAATAGGAAATTTGGAAATTTTTTACATCAAAAATTTTTTTTTTTTTAATTTTTTTTGATTGAAACCGATAACAAAAATGAGATGCGATAAAAATGAGCTTTCTACCAGTCTGAGAGCCGAAATAAACCGCGTTGGGGTCTCCCTTAAGAGTAAACTTCAAGAGAAAATTAAGCCACCAAAGTCACCATTAACGGTTGGAAAATATACTGCTCGTAGTCAACTTTCCAGTGACAGTAAAAGGAAAACATGGGTTCCAATCAATGTACACCGGCGCGCGCTAGAGTGTTGATTGCTAGGAAGCCTCTTAGAACACCTCACCCGTTTGTCGCTGCCATGTTAGAACAAGATATTCACATTTTGCATCCATACACCAGCGAAAAACTGAATAACCTACCTCTGGGTCATTTGTTTTCAAAAGATCGTTTCTAAGACCGTACATCCTTCGAAAGCCAATTTTTTTGACAATTACCTTTTCTTATTGACACCTGTTTTGTTCAGACATTTTTTTATGTTAATTTGACACCCCGTAGAATGTATGGAAAAATTGGAAAAACGTCATTTGACCTCTTTAGTGGTGTCATAAGACGAACATTTTATTGCCAAAACCTTCTTCTCTTGCGGAAAACAACTCAGGTAGCTATATATTCGGTCCACAGTCTTCAGGCTTTGAAAGATGGTAAAAAAAACTAGTGGGATGTCTCAAAAAAGTTTACTTTGCATTTTCCAACATTCAACTCCTGGTCTTCTGAAATGACCCAAAATAGATACACGTAAGAGACAAAGATGTGCATCAAAAATTTCGCGAATCAACTTTAAAGGGTGCATAAACCCGGCATCCTGGAGTCAATATAACTTACGACAATAGTAAGTTCAGTATATTTTTTATGCTTATTATGTTAGCTGAACCGATAAAATATGTTTCGCTTCATAAAATCATTTTCTATTATTAGGAAAGATTTGAGCCTAGTTTTCATTTTGAAATCGTAAAATTTTTTTGAAAAAAAAATCAAGCATTATGAAAATTTTCCGCATTTTTGTCCAAAAATTTTTTTGTTGTATAACTGAAATCTGTGGGTAAAACCAAAAAATAGCCATTTAACTTTTTCATGGATTCTACATATTTTCTGACGCCGTTTTGAAAAAATCATTAATTTTTTTCATTTTTTTTATCGACTTTTAAAAAATTTATGAAATTTTCCCACAATCAAGTCCAAAATTTTTGTGGTTTTTGAACTCTCAAAAATCAGGCAGAATCACATATTAAATGTTTTTTGGATCTATTAATGCCGTATGTCAACTAATCGGAGGTCGCGCGATTATCATTTCAAACTGTTGATGAAATTTTAACACTTGACTGTACACTCGATAAGTGCCATTCGGCACTGAATTTTAAAAAATTTTATGGTTGCTGAAAAATTCCAATAAAATGTGGGTGTATAGGCCCATTTTGTTTATAGTCAGGACATTTTTATATCAAAACGCAATTTAAGGTCAATTTTTATCTCAAAAAAAGTGTTTTTCTCTTACTTTTTGCCAATTTTTACCCTTTTCATGAAAAAAACTCCTTTGATATTTAAGAAATTTTCGACTGTGCGGGTAAAAAAGGCAACTAATTTAGCGGAGTTCACCCGACAATGGGGCAGGGGTTTTTAACAAAAAAGTTTTTTAACAAGAATTTTCTAACAAAAACATTTTTTTTTAACAAAACATTTTTAACAAAAACAGCATTTTTTAACAAAACATTTTTAACAAAACAAACATATTTTCCCGATATCAAAATTTTTTGAACTTTTTTAAGGCCGTTTATGCGTTTATTTTTTTGTCTACAGTTTTAATTAATTAATGATTGCAAAAAGTAGATATGCCCTCAATGAACTTTATTTATAAAGATCATTAAGTATTATTTGCTTTTGCGCTATTATATCAGTGACGGCCCTGAAGTGTACACAATAATCAAACGAATATTTATGAACGCTGGAAAATGTAAAGGAGGGAGTGCTTATCAAGCCAAAAACGGCCAGTGCCCATGTCTAAAAAAGCTTGGAAAAAGGCATCATTTCAATTGAATAAAAATAGAAAATTTTGAAAACGTACAAAAAAACATTATTTCTATTTTTAATTACGAAAAAATACTTTTTTTTTTCCATTAATAGTGAAAAAAAAATATATTAAGTCCAAAATACTAATGGGGAGATTAAAGCCTTGATTTAAGTTTTTAAAGATCTTAAGTTCTCAAAAAAAAACTCACGTACTTAATGATGTTTAACCCGTGTGAGCACAGAAAAAAAAAGTTCCGCCAAGGCACCGACACCTATATATAGGTGACTGTTCAACCGCCTATTACAGAAAGCCCAAGGTAGTAGAGTTTTATTTTTTTTGCATAAGGAAGTTCAAACGATATTTTTGCATCCGAATTTGATTTCTAGAATTTTGATTTTTAGTTCTAGAAAATTTACTGATAAGAGCAGGTACAGCTAATTCAGTGATACAAGTCACAGTGTGTTCACAAATTATTTTGTATTGGAATCGATGCACAATGATCTGACCTAGTCACGTTTTTTGTGATTTGATTTTATATATATCAATCAAAAATTATTTTTAAATAGGTTAAAATTTGATGAAAAATCCACATTTTTCATAAAAATGGTTATTTTCCCTATAAAAGCAGATAAGTTACACTTCTGATATTATTTCTGGGTCGATATACTAATCAAGTGACTCTGTGGACAATATTTAATTGCTCGAATTATTTTTTAATAATTAAAATATTTTCTGTGAAATACTTAAATTGAAAATTTTGAAATATCACTTTTAAAAAAAATATCTGTTCCTGTTATACCAATTAATCTTTTGTTTGAGTGTCAACCTGGACAAAACACTTTCCTAAAAACTGGCTATTTTCAAATTTTAATTGACGCAATAGGTCGATTTAATTTTTTAGAGGTAAAAGATTGGAAAAAAATCTCAAAAAATCAACCCTCCGTAAAATTTGAACAAAATTCCAAAAAATAAGTCACTTTTTTGAAATCCTTGCAAAATTCTTTTATAATGTATTCGAAGGAGACAATTCTACGATGGTTTTTTTGCATATTTTAGATGATTTTAAATATGCAGTTCACCTATATAAGGTGTTGTGCTCACACGGCGTTAAGTAGAAAATGATTGACCTCCCATTAAGAGTTTACTGTATAATGATGAGAAAACGCTTAAACATGTGATGGACTGTAAACATGTGATAAAGATTAAAAAAGTTGCGGCTTAATATTTATCAAGCAGGCAAAATTGCCTCAGAATTCTACATTTATAATTTTCGCTATTTTTGCTGTGACCTTAAATGCCAATTTATTTTTTTACAAAAAAATGACCTAATAGATTTAATCAAATATTAAAATTCAACATGTTTCGCTGTTTATTCTAGGCATCGACGGGAAAGTGACGCAAAATGTTAGAAATTGTTTCGATTCAGAATTTAGCGAAAATGTGCTTCTGCTTATGAGCTCCAACTGAGAGTTAATAAGCGAGAATTGTGGGCGGAGTTCGATTTTTCAAAAAAAGACCCACTTGAAACTTCTAAGTTACAAGAGTGTAAAAAAGCGGGTGGGTTGTTTTGGTCAGTTCAGATTCAGGTCTAAGTTCTGATGAGAAGGCCTCTGTTTGACGGCGTTCATTAGTAAGACCTAGCTTTTTGCAGTACTCTGAAGTCTTGTATGGAATGTTGAGCTCTCCAGTGGTCCACGAAAACCGCTAGAGAGCAAACACGCGAGGCATGTGGGCAAGACTCAAAACTTTTTTTTTGGCTGGTTCATTGAAAAATAACTTTATAGTGTACACTCGTGGTTATGGCCAAAACTTTCTCGGAAAAGCTATGGTTATTGTCAAAAAATTGGTCGTTTGTTTCCTGCGGGAACACACCCTATTTTTTTAACCGCTAACCCTAGCCTTTCAAGAAACAGCTTTGCGTCGTTTTTACCCGTGTAACACTGACACTGAGTTTACCTAACCCTAGTTCTATTACACTCTTCAAGATGAGGATTGATATCAGTGTTCATCCCAAAAATTATAGTGTCACACTCGCGGCCCATGGCAAACTTTCTGCAAACATTAAAACTTAGGTTCGGTGCAAGGGAAGAATAGGGTTCCTTCATCTGGAATCACCCAATATCTTCTCCACCCCAAACTCCTATTTTCTTCCTGACAAGACAGTTTTGCACGGTTTTATACCGTGGTATACTGGGCACGAGTTTTTAAAATTTGTTAGAAATATTTTCCCATTCTGTACTTAATTAAGAAAGCATAATTAATAGATTATTTTTCAAAACACTAATAATGCAACCGAGATATTATTTTTATTTGAGGATTTTCACCTTCCACCAAATGTGTGTTCTTTTGATGAGTTTTGAAACTCAAAATGTTTTATTGTTAATAAATGTTTTTCTGTTAAAAAATGCTTTTCCCCCGACAATGTTCCTGACGTTTATTAATATCGTCTTTAAAAAAATCTATTCTCGGGTCAAGTTGGAAAATTGATGCACAGTGCAAAGTGGTGTTTGTATTTTTTAACTTATAGTTAGTTATGTTTAGGAAATAAAATGTAAACGTTTGTAAGAATGAACACTTTTATTGAACATAAAAAAATTAAATTTCCGACATTTTTTTTCTTTCCAATATTGCTCTGAAAAAATGTACCAATCTGCTTGGACTTTATGCCACCCCCCTAAAATGATTTTGTTAAAGATCGGAAAAAAATTTAAAGAATTTTCTAGATTTTTTAAATTCCATTTTTAGGCATTTTCGGGTGATTTTGGAAATTTTGGCAAATCTAGAAATTTTTCAAAAAATACTCTTTTCAGATTCTTTGCAAGGACATTTGGGAATGGCTTCTCGGCATTTTTGATACTCATCGCTAGTAATATATTTTCTCTGTTTAAATGACAGCCTAGACTCTAGAGTACAAATTTACTTAACTTAAAATTTTCAATCTATCCTCATAAGTAACAATCCTAAATTGAAAGGGGGCGTGACTTGTGGGAATCATTATCATTAATAATAGAATCGACTTGAGTAATCGCAAACATTTACCATTTGATCATTTTCAAGCGAATTTGAATTTAGATTTCGTCCAAGGGAATTACACTTTCCCAGAATTGTTCAAGACGTCCATTTTTCGCATAAGTTCGACACTCAGATATTATTGGGTTTAAATTCATTCTCAAATTTATTTCATTTATTAAACTCCTTTTCGGCGAATATGGGGCACTTTTCGGCTTATATTGACTCTTTCGGCGGTATGGGAAACAGGAAATAAATTTTTCGTTCGGAAAATGCAAAAAACCGCGTTGCGGGTCTTCGAAATTGACGTTCAAATTTGTCCGTTTTTTTAATTTTTATATGAGTTTTACTATGAGCCTATAGGTTCAAATGAAGTAAAAATACCAACATGTGTGGAATTAAGTACCTACCAAACGTTATCAAAAAAATAAAATTGAAAAAAAACATGATTTTTGAGTCGCAAAAAAACAAAATTTTACTTAAAAAATTTCCGTTTTAGAAAAAAATCAGTTTTTGGCATTTTTTTCCTGTGATGCCAATTATCCGTTGGCCTGACCTAGGTCTTTTAAAAGGTCCCACCATTAATATGAAAATGTTCCTGGTTCCGGTTAGTAGACGAACATACAAAAATTTTTGATTTCTCGTAATTTATTTTAGCTCATCCGCTGATTGTAATGCAGGAATTATGTTCATCAAGTGTTCAAATAAGTATCGTTTCCCTATATTCTTTTGTTGATCCTTGCGCGCCAGCCCAATGCACAGGCGCTGGGTTTCAAAAAGCGTGGTGTTGGGAAACAATTTAGGAACGTTACAAGAAGTAATGGGCCATAAAATTACCAAATTTATGATGAGTCGTTGTTTTGCTTAAATTTGGCAAAATGGTTTGGCGTTTCATATCAGGGCTTAAACTAAGTAAAAAGTTTAAACGACTATATTTTAGGATCGCAGCAAATTTCTATACTTTTAGTGGGATATCAACGAAAAACGGCTAATATTAATATAGCCTATATTTTCCAGGAAAAATTAAAACATTTCTATATTATTTGTAGAGGCACAATAATTAATTGTTACATAAAATTATTATTGGTTTCTGTTTTGTGACCCAGAGAACTTGGCATTTTAGCACGTAACTAAAATTTTGCGACTTTCAGAGATTCTCCGTTTAGAAGAATAGATAAATTTTCTAAATACTTTGGTTTATAAACATTTCCGATAAAATTGTATTCTGATCGCCTTTTTCGTTAATTTGTAACTGTTATACAACTAAAAAGCCGATTATTTTAAGAAATATAATCCGATTTACTATCTTAAGAAAGTAAAACCCCATAACTGTAGTTTTGAAAAATAAATAACAAAATAATCACAAACTGTTTAAAATGGCTTAAAATACATTGCAGAGTCAAATGCTCATAAAATATCACGTCGGTTAACAGAAGCTTAGTTTTGTCTTATCCTAGAATTGCAGGAAATTAAATTTAAAAATTCTAACGAAAAGTGTTTTTTTAATTTTCAGACTGAATGTGACAACACACTATAAAGACATCAAAAAGGGTGGAGGTATTCTGTAGCATTTTTTTTTATTATTTTAAATTCCATTAAAAACGCATAATATTTTTTTTCTTGACTTGAGAAAAGTATTTTCAGAACTTGGATGTCATTTTTGCGTTATTATGCAATTTTATATTATTTTCCGATGCGAAAATTTTTTGAGAAAAAAACATTTTTTCTGCTTTTTTTCATTTTTTAATATAAGATAACCGCGCCAAGAAAATGAGATGACTGCAAAACAAAAAATTCTATTCTAAAAATGCATATTGCACATTTGATCCCACAATTGCACAGTTATAAATTTGTGTCGGCAAATTTTACTTTTTCCTTCTTCGATTCTAGGACACAAATATGTGGGAGATTCACGGAATTATTCGTTATAATCTAACGCATATCAACGGAAAAGACTTCTGGCACGTTGAATTGCAGCGTAATCTGGAATGATATCCATCGTATTCAAAGGAGTTCGTTTTGAAAGCATTGGAACCACTGAAATATTTTTAATTAAAAAAGTTCATGTAACTTTATTTTAAACCGAAAATTGTTCTTTCGGCATAACACATATTCCATATATACAGCTGTGATTTTGGCATATTTTCTTTCGGTTTTTCGTGCCTATTCCTATTTAGGAAAATGCGTTCAAAATTCAAAAGGTCCATTATAAATTATAATTATTATGGAAAATTTATGTTGGCTGAAAAATAATTGAAGGCCTTTTTTGCTTTGGTCCAAATTTTCTAAGAACAGGTGTTTCATAACTTAACTTAACAATCATTTTTTTGCCACTTTAGTAGTTTTCGGTAGCGATAACCCCGGCACGCCAAATTAGTTTATTAACGCTATAAGTTTAGTCAACTTGGTTCTGCCAAAGGAGATCCGTTTCCTATATAAGGACAATTGTTTTCTTATTTATTTAAGCGGAATATGCTCTTTTAACCCCCACCTGCACGAGCGTGTTTCAAACACAGATGACCAAAAATATTTTGGGGAAGTGTCATTTTGGCCGGACCGCGGAATATCGGAACGACCCCGAAGTTCCCCTTATTTTTAATTTCAAGAATTTTGGTGAGTTTTGCGTAAAATTTCTTGCTCATAGACCGGAAATGCATTATTGGATGCAATTTTTTTGTTTTATGCAGTTGAAAACAGCACTGGAACCAGATAATAATCTACAAATATTATGAGGAAGGGTTACTTTCGGAGATGAATATTTTGACATTATTTATTTTGGAACCCGGCAATCCTCCGTTGGTGTAAATGGCGGGTTCAAATTTCAAATTGACGATTTGAGAAGACTGTGCGCAAGAAATTCCATAAAGAAGAGATGACTGAATTAATTTTTTCTTTAAATAAACATTTTTTCCGCCTACGCATTTTTCGATTAGATTGATTTTCTGATCAAATTACTAAAATTATTTCTTTCAGACTTATTCAAAATTATTTATTCTGTTATAAACCAAAATTTTGTGGGTCCGCTCTTCCCATTTTTTAAATTTAGAAAAAATGTAATATTATCTTCTTTTATCGAGTTTGAAGCCTGTAAAATTGTAGCCTGTTTATGAGTTATGCCGAATAGTTAACTCGCCTCCCCCAAACTTTACTGATTCGAGATAAAATAGTAGCTTGTGTGGTCAACTTGACATTCTTATTGGTCCTGAGATGAGGTTCAACCTTCTCTTCATTAAGATAGTAGGTTTTAGGTTTACTTCTAAAACTTCTTTTCATTAAAATAGTAGCGTTTAAGGTTACTTCGAAAAGTAACTTCAGGCAAATACTAGTTGTGTTTAAAACACTCAGTTGCAAGTGGTAAATATAACATTCATGCAGGTGGGGGATAAATAAATTTAAAAGCAGCCCCCTATCGCTACCGAGAACAACAAGTTGGTTGAAAAATGATTTGTTAAATATTGATAAATTTAATTGTTTTGGAAATTGCGAAAATAAAGTGTGTTCCGTTTTGGACAAAATGCACAGACGGAAAACATTAATTACAAATTAAAATCTCCTGTAAAGGCGGATTTGAAATTTAAACTTGTAATAATTCTTTATTAAGGACGATGCGGGTTCTCCCGCAATGTCTGTGCGCTAAAAAGCCTTTGCGTTTATAAAAGCTCAAATTTTCGAGAGAAAGTTTAAGGGGGTAACCGAGGGTTTTACTGATTTCAACGTTAGTCTGAGCTAACCGCAATTCGTATTGAGTTCAAACTTCGGATTCTAGGAGATATTTGTTGAAATTTTTAAAAAAGGTGTCAAAAGTTTTTTGTATGACCGGACCGGCCGGTATACGGTCCAAAAAGTGATTTTTCATTTTTTGGACATTTATCTAGCTCCTGGATATCAAATTTTCTTTTTTTCAGTATAAACTTTCTTAAATTTGTGAGCTTAACAGCCGTACAAGCCCTGATTTTCAAATTTTTTGTTATTTAGAGAAATTTCCAAAATAAATGGGTGTTTTTGCACATGTACGCTGGTACAATGGCATTTAGTCGAACAATATCAGATTTTTTTTTAAAGAAAAGCACTTCTTAAAAAGTGTGCAAAGCGAAGATGTACAAAGAGTTTTATAATTTATTTTTCTCATTAGCTTTTTAGAGACACTCAAAGTTTATTTACCCTCAAATTCGTAAAAAATAAGAGTTTGAAGAAAAATTCCAAAACTTTTTTTTAGTAAAAATCATAATTTTTAATACATTTTTGTCAGTAAGTTGCAAAATAAAAATTTGTTTTGAAAATAGTCAGATTCAATGTCTAGATCACGAGAAAAAGTTTATTACCTGAAAAAATACTTAGAAAAAATTCCATTATTATGCAAAATTCGGAAAATTTTTTATCGAAATTCATCTTTTTTTAGGTTTTTATAAGCAAACCGTTAACAAAAATAAGAATGCAGCTAAAATCAGCTCTCTATCACTTCTGAGTCTCGAGAAACAGCCTCCGCCTCACCCCAAATTTCTGGATCTAAGAAAATGTTTGGAATTTTTTTTTTTCGAAATTTAAAATTTTTTACTTTCATTACCAAGATCTAATTCACAGTGATCTGATGCAACAAAAATTAGAGCAAAAGAGTTATTATTTCAAAAGATACAGTGCGGTTAAAGAAAATAAAACTTTGAAAATATAGAAAATTTTGAAAATTTTTTGACATCGAAAATTTTTTTTTTATATTTTTGGAAGATAACCAGCCACGAAAATGACAATGCAACTAAAATTAGCTTATTATCACTTCTGAGTCTCGAGATACAGCCTCCGTCGGTTACCCCCTTAAGTTCACTTCTTTTAGTTCACTTCTTTTAGTTCAAAACCTATGACCAATAAAAGTTTCAATTAAAAGAAAAAAAAAGTTATATAATGTTGAGCGTATTTTTAAAAATAACGGCTGTTGCGTCCAAAAAATTAAACAGTTTTTTTCCAGAATTTTCCATCGTGAATCCTTTATTACAATAAAAATTGTTTAATTTTTCTAATAAGCTTAGTTTTGATGAGTACAACAAATATATATTTGGTTATTTTTTTCGAATACATTTTTATTGAATAAATAATCAGATTATTTATTTTTTATGTAATAGTTTTCGGAAAAATCCCTTCATCAGTTACCTAAATAATAGTTTTTACGGTATACGCTTAAAATATGAAAATAGTTTACCTGAATACAGTGGCTTTCTCGACTAATTTTTTTTTCTAATATTTTTTAAAAATAGTAAAATCACTGTATTCTAGAAACAGAAATGTTTTCACAGTATATTATAAAGTATTCAAAAAATAAGGCTCCGAAAACGCTGAACTTATTCTTAACATAGAAACCAGTATGAAAAATGCTTAATTAAAAAATGACGAAAAACGTCAACTTAAATTTTAAAAAATTATTAACCCCAACGAAAATTTCTAAGAAATTTCTATATTTAACCTGAGCAAATTAAAATTGACCCCTAAAAATAAACAAGTAACTTTAAAATACGGACTTAACCGGTCAATGGGTGGGTCACCAAATAAAATGTTTTTTTTAACACAAATGGAAATTTTTTTAAATCATTGGTCTCGTTATGCAGAAAAAAATAGACTGAATAAATTCAAAATTTTCGGAGTAGAAGGAGTATGTATTCAAATTTTTACGGATCTTAGCAAAAGTTTTGAAGATATTTCGAATGAAAAATATGACATTAAATTTTTTTAAAAAATAATGAT
>SCLH01000539.1:208114-225583 GCA_004367855.1 Oikopleura vanhoeffeni | reverse complement strand
ATTTCCCCATCAGCCGTTCTTGAGAAAAAAGAGCATTTTAGATAAAATCAGGTTCTAGACTCTACTCCGCACCTTGGATGATGGTGCTTATAAAAAAATTCACATCTCAGTTAAATAGCAGAGAAGTTTCAGATCTTCAAATTAGCCTCTTAAAAATATTTATACTTGTTTTTGTTTAACTTCTGAGACACCCGAATCAAAAAATCAGAGAAACCGTTGAGACGCACCTTATTCGTATTATGCATTTTTGTGGTGAATCGTGGCACGGTGCTTTTTGGATGGTTTGATATTGCAGGGAAACTTAAGAATATTATTTAATGAATTGATATAAAAAATAAAGGGGTTACAATCTCATCGGACAAAAAGAAATTTTTGCCCGAGCAAATTTTCAAATAACTGCTACTTTGATTGGATAACAGTTTTGGAACAGCCGTTTGCCGCCGTATTCGAAGTTAAATGAATATAACGAGCGGGTGCCAGTGAAATTTGACGACATTGTATGAAAAAAATAAATTAACCTTTCCAAAACAGTAAATTGACCTTCAAAAAATGATAAACGATAAAGCCTCCTCATATTGACGTACATTTGTTACACCAACAGAAGAGTAAATTTCACTTCCTGTCAACCGGCAAGTGATTGACTCTTCAACAATTCACCAAAATTTTCTTGGCTAAAATTTACACATTATATCAATACTACGATATTTATAAGTATTTTCATCATTTTGTTTAGATCTACTTTAAAAATTTACAATTGGCAATATTAATGTTCTTAGGGTTAACTCGGAAAAAGTAAATGCAATTTCCTCTAATCTTATGACCATTTTTAAAAACCTACGCAATTTCGAAACTTTTGATTGCGCATGTTTGAAAAGGTAAAATATTTTTTTTTTCCAACTTTTTTCCTACCAAAATGCTTGTAGAAACTTGCCAAGGAATTCGTCTGGCACGGTTAAACCCAATATGCCTCAAACGTTCGTCCAATCAGCGACCAGAGAATTAAAAATCGGCTGCGGGCAAAATTTTTTTTATTCGCAAGTTAAGAAACCGTTCTCCTTCTTCATATCAATTCTGCGATAGGAATTTTAATGTTTCCTGTTCGGCCCTCAAAAAAAGCCACGCGGCGTTTTGATGCCGTTTAATTATCTTTCTCAACAAATTGTTTTCAGTACGATTTGTCACGCCAATTACGTTTTAATTAAGATATCGACCCTATTCAACACTTTGTAGAATTCCCCGGCCCTACTACACTTAAAACACCACGATTTTCTAATCAGGGCCGGGATATTCACAAAAGTGGTGAATAGGGATATTACCGAGGTAAAATATATGTTGATAATGAGATACGGTTATTACCACTTGATTTAAGCCACGCATCGGGTCCAGACGTGAACTATATTTAATGGGCCGAAGTAGTTTGCTAACCTGGACGGGTAAGATATATTAACCTTCTATACACCCAGAGACGCAGAACTTCGACGACACATCTCACTACGCACAAGAGACTAAGGTGTAGATGGTGGTAACTGGTCACCTTTAGAGCGCTAATAATATAAAGGGAAAATAACGCTTGGTGAATAAATTAAACTAACATGCTCGGATTTTTTCTTTAAGTCTTAGACTCGTATACTTGATGATCATGTTGCACAAATCTCCATTTTAATCAATAGTATTAAATTCTGGATAATCACTCAGAAATCGTCTCCTCTAAATTTCTCTGATGTTCAAAAGGGCATGGATTCAGAAGATATCATGATGAGGACTCGTACTGGACTGCGCGAATAGAAGGGAGAGCACACACTCAACTTCGAGGGTATTCTATCCGCAAAAAAAAGATGTCATTAATAATGGGACATAATAAGTTACAAATTCACAAGTGCAACTTGACTATTTGAAGCTGAGTCCTGCAGAACATTATAAATGGTAATAATGTAGAATAAGGCTCTCGAAAACATATGTTTCTACCTCCACGCTAGGCGGCAGAATCATTAACAGATAAGCAGAGAACTGGCATTTAAATGTGTAATAGGAAAGATAGTGTTCACTAATACAATTGTGAGTGTAATGCCTTCAATAATGAGAGAGATATCGGACCTTAGGTGGTTGTTCTTACTGCTTCGCGTGCGCAGGTTCGTTCGTTTTGAGAGTCGGACACGTACATTGATCGCTATTTGAAATCGATAGACTTTTAGAAATGAGATAGTTAGAAATGTTTTGTCTTTAATTTATTTTAATATGGATAATCCAAAGTAATTATTCAGGTAACCCACTCTTTTTACCCGATTCGAATTCTAGGACGTATGTATATTTAGCTAATGACGCCAATACTATGTCGCTAATATATCTCGGAGCTTGATAATGAGGCATTCGAAACGATCCCTGATATTGCAAAAATAATTTTATTTGAAATATGAATTAAATCTAATTTTATTATGATATTATTGATTTTTTGAATATGTATGATATTTCTTAATCTTGAAAAATGTACCGCCTGCGTATCAGAGTGCGTCAAGCCAACAAGTGATGAAAATATTCCCGTCCAACAAATCCGTTATACATAAATTATTATTGTTCAATGAAAAATCAGGGATCCGGAGCAAATCTGGGCCTAATATAATAAAATGCAGATTATTTGCTGCGAAGCTCTTATGGTCCAATACACGTAGGTGATATCCCGGTGCTCTCAATTGGAATCAAACAGGGGGTCGAGAACGAACGCGAAAGTAGAAAAGCGTGGGTTAGAAAGTTTTTTTTGAATTTTATGTTGGCTATGAGTTTTTAAACTGTTTGTAGGACATATGAGTTTATGTGAAATTTAACCATAATTTTTAAAGACTGCTACTGCTTGCTGTCTCGTTGTCGTCGATTTTGAATCCAATATTCCGACATTGAGTTGGAGTCTAAATTTAATGTCTTTTCGGCAATTCTCGTTTTTTTAGACCGGATTGGGTATGGGGTCTACGCAAATACGATTCCCGGAGAACATTATCGGACAGCTTCCTGAAACAATGTGATCTTTTGCTCCCATGCCCATGAAATAATGGTTCTTAGGGAAAGAGGGGTACTTTCTTTCGAATTCTGTATTGTCAACTGGGCCTAGACGGATCGACCTACGAGTAGCTTTCAGCTTCGACATAGTGAGGCCTCGAGCCAGAGTTCCTGAATTTTGCATGTGTTGCTTGGTAAATCGGACGAGATTCCGATGATTCGAGTACACTTCTCGACAGAATTCCCTAATAGAAAATAAAAATTACATTATTTCGAAAAATTTTGGTCAAATCGATGAAATTGAATACCGGTTCAACTTTTCTAAACATACTGATGAAATGCAATCTTAAACTGATTCTTGCTCACTATAATAAAATTTAAGTTGTTTGCAAGTGCATCACAAAATGCTCGAGCGTAAAGCCGGTCAAAACTCCATCGAGAAACCGGGCTAACCCGCATCAATATCTCCTGATTTTCTTCCGCAGTAACTCTGCAGAACTGACACAACTGTTGTGCATGGGGGAAATGCCAACAATTGGGTGAAACTCCAAACATTTTTGGTTTTTATTCTATTTATATTTTTCTCACTCTGTTAAAAAATAAAAGTATTATTATTTTAGCTATTTTTCCATGTTTGTGTAAAGTATACAATCAATGGTTAAATGTGATATAATAATTTTCAATAAGCAAATTCCGAATTTTTAAATATCCCGGAGCGTGCTCGGGTGCGCACTATGCAGAATGACCAGGATGGCGCCGTGGGTACGTTTGCGAGTCTGTGTCGCTAACCAGCCACTGACAGCGGCTCGAGTAACACAATTAAGAGCCACTTAAACTTATATTTATAAAGAGATAATACACATTTGTACTTATAGTAGAATAAATGTCAAATTTCGAGGGGGGGAGAAGACATAAAAATCGATTTTCCGGGGATCTATCAAGTTGAAATGTCTTTAATTAGACACAAGTGCCCAATAACTTTAAAAGATAGCTGTTAAGAAACATTTTTACGCTGGAAATATGACCATTTGCATAACGTAAACAAATTAATATATATTAAATATATCTAATGGGTAATATAAGAAAATATTTTTATAAATTTTGTTACTCATTTTAAAGTCTGTTCTCCAGATATTGAAATATCTCCTTAAATGTCGAACCTTGATTAAAGTTCTGATAATTGCTATGCCACTAACATTTTCCGCCATCGTTTTACACACATAATTCCACGATTACCATAATTATTATTTTATTCAATTATTTTACTTCAGGAGGTAACACCGCAACGACCGGACCGACTTTATATATAAAACTAACATTAGATGAACACCTCGAAATGTGGTCGTGACGCTGACTCTTATAACTCGCACGCATTGCCATTGTTCTTAAATGCTCAAGTTGGCTGCGTTTTGGCTCCTGCACAAGTATTGAATCTACATCCCCACAGTCTTTCGGCTATTCGAATTTCCGGATAATCCTACGACATCAAGTTATGTACCGATTGGTACTAGACTTCATCTTCATCATATACTTCACACGTATGTTTTTGATTACTATTCCACTATACTGCGGAGAGTATAGATCATAATTATCGAAGTCTAATCAATCGTTTGTTATTCTTACATAGATCGCTATTAATTTGTTATGCTTTAGGCAACTGATGTCATTTCTTGCACCATGCTTAGTTATATCTGCTTTGGGTCAATTTTTTATGAGGATACACATTTTGTAATCTCACACAGTTTTATAATTTTATTCGCTATCCTCCGTTACTTGCGGTTCAATCGAGATTAACGGTTGAGTTCGTGAGAATATATTCGCGCACCATACCACGCCGTGCTAGCGCCTGATTCTGTATAGAGCGCCTTTGCACTCTATTATTTTTTGATATATCCGAGAGTTTTTTCGCTTATATTGTCACAATCATACGCTGCATGTCACGCATCCACTGAAATTCTTTCACTCTGTTTTGGTCATAGATACAATTGGCATAAATATTCTCTCTCACTACTTACTTTCCGAGACGCGTACGTCTGAGAGACTACAGAAAGCTGAAACATGCTGTCCAGTTTACTCACTTTAATGCTACAATCCCACAATATCGTGCCCTGTTTTTGTTTTATCTCCGATCACTATCCATTCACTCTTTTACGGTTTTCAACTCACACGCACGACGTTACACTAGCATGACCGCCTACACTATCCAAGCTTTCTACATCCCTCTCCTGACGTTGACAACGGCTCCGTCATGTTCCATTTTGGTCGAGATATTTTGGACTTTTTTTTTTTACGATTAAACACATTTTTTCTTGAGAGAGCACTCCTCTCTCACACTTACAGCATCTAAATTCACAGTGATCTATGCACACACACGCACGCACACATCGTTTTACTGACACCGCCTCCACGATACCGTGGAGTTCCGAACCTCCCCTTTGAACAATTGCACCTTTTGCAAGCAAAATCATATATATGGCCTCGCAACATTTTTTTTTTTATATTCTGGAGCCAACCCAGCACGCTCGCACATACGCAAAACAATAAGCTTCATAACTCACTGGCTACACTTCAGGCGCGTCAGCCTCGTGACACACATACTTTAACGGATCAGTACACTATAGTTTGAGATCTGATTGCATACTTACACGCAGGGCAATAGAGACTCGTCTACCAGCACATTGCAGGTTAGATGGAGCAGACTCAAAGTCTGGAGTATATGACTAACCATATGAGCTATCGAGAATATAAACAGAATTAGGCCCAACAAAGACACCACTCGAGCACAGTTCGGACAATAACCAAGGTTACATAGCCTATGAGTTACCATAAGATGGGATATAGAAATATTTTTCACATTTGCTTCGTACTGTTTTGGGCCCCCACGAGAGCGTTTGGTATAAAAGATGATAATTATTTTTGTAGGCTAATCTACATATCATAATATATAATATTAGAAGATATACATAGATAGAGATATATAATATGTGAATTTGTAACTTATATGTCACTTTAAAACTTATTTTCGAGAGAATACGAGTGAGTGATATATTATATCATAGCGCAGATATATACATACGAGTTCACAGCTGTTAAAATTTAAAAATTTTCTGTGTTATTTTACTTAATTATATCCTTGATCATCAATCCTAAAATATATAGATTGAACTTTATATCATACGATTATCCGTAGTAAGAAGATACAAAAGTGGTGGCCTAAATATAGGCTCTTGAGGTGTGAGGCGAAGTTCTGGTCCTGGGGTGTAGAAGGTTAATATATCTGTACTCCACAAGAGTTGCAACCTACTTCTGGCCGCATTACAGAAATATATAGTCACGTCGACCTGCTGTTTAAATCAACCGTGGTAATAACGATTCATTATCAACATATATTTTTACCTGGTAATATCTTCTATTCATTTCACTTTTGTGAAATATCCCGCGCCTGATAGGAACCGTAGTGTGTTTTTTAAGTAGTAGGCGCCGGGATATTACACAAAAGTGTGAATACGGGGATATTTGTAATTAAAATACTTGCTCACAATCGTATGAAAACAATTTTGTGAAGAAAATAATTTAAAGGGCATCCAACGCACGGTGTTTTTGATCTTTAAGGCGCGAACAGGAAACATTAAACTTCCTATGATGAATTGATTATGAAAGAAGAGAGAGGATGTTTTGTGAAACTTTCGTAAAAACAATTTTTGCCCGAGCCGATTTTTTTCATTCTCGCCTGGTCGCGATTGGACGCACCTGTTTTGGAGGCATATTGGGGTTTAACGGTTGCAAGAAACGATTCTTGCACAAAGTTTCTAAGACATTTTGGTAGAAAAAGAAATTTGAAAAAAAAATTTTTTGACCTTTTCAAAATCGACAAATCAAATTTTTTCGAAATGCGTGGGTTTAAAATGAGATAAATTGATGGAATTTAGTTACTCTTTTCCGATTTAACCACCTAAGGCAACATTAAAAATGCAGTTGTAAATTTCATTATAAAGTAATCATAAACAAACACTGATAAACATAACTTAACTATATTCGAGTATTGATATATAGTTCAAATTTTACGAAGAAATTTTGGTGATATTGTTGACCAGAGTCCATCACTTCCGGTTCAACAGGAGTGAAAATTTAAATCTTTGTTTGGTGTTCAAATGACGTCATGAAAGCTTATTTATCATTTTGTGAAAGGTCAGATTACTTTTTTGCACGTCATTTTTTTTTTCATGCTGTCGTCAATTTCACTGGGCACCGCTCGTTATATCATATTACTTCAATACGGCGCAAACGGCTGTCAAACAGAATATCTCAATACAGAGCAGTATTGAAAATTTGCATCACGGGAAGGGGCAAAATTTTTTTTTGGGAAGGTTGGCTACCTCCTGTTATTTTTTATATCAATTCATAATAATAATTTTATGTTTCCTATTCACCTCAAAAAAAGCACGCGTGCACGATTCACACAGGAATTAAAGCATAATATGATTAAGGGGGTATCAAACGGTTTCTTGTTTTTGATCGGGTCTCAGATTAAACAACAAGTTATAAATATTTTTTAAGAGGCTAATATTGAAAGATCTGACTCTCTGCTATTAACTGAAGAATGAATTTTTTTATTAAGCACGCACAGCACCAGTGGGAGTAGAGTTCTAGACCACTGATTTTATCTAAAAATTCTTTTTTTCATACGGCTCGATGAATTTTTATGAATTTCTGTCAGAATAAACAGTCTGTAACTCCTTTATGACACTTCACGATTTTTTTTTGCAAAATTTCGCATCAGACATATTCGAAAATCAGAAAAATACGTCTTTTTTTGCGATTTTCAAATTTGGAGCTTGATTTTCTCCAAAACAGTTCGACAACAATTTTTTTTGATTTGATATGAGTTGGAGTAATTTATCTTCTTACTTTTTCTATATTTATTTTTGTTTTATGGATCTATGCACGAATTCTAGAAATTTTCGCGATTTGGTGAAACCGGAAGTTGAATTTTTAAGATTTTCAGAAGTTAAGTTGATGCAATTTGTTAAAAATACCACCACAATGAATAGCTGATGAATCAACTAACAAAAAATTGCTTACAGATATCGAAATTTTTGGTCCGATAATATTCTTAGAATACATAAAAACGTTGCAACAAAATTTCACATTGATAATTTCTAAAGAAACGGTTCGACCAACAATTATTTTTTAATTGTTTAGTTAAGTTTGGAGTGATATGTCTTCTTACTTTCCTCATGAAATTTTTTTTGAGTTCTATGCACGGAATAATAGAAAACTTGCCTTTTAGTTCAGCCGGAAGTCGATTTTCGAGTTTCTAGATACTAATTTTCATTCGATTTAAGCCGAAAGTACCTCAAATTAAAGCTAGTGCAACTAAACTAAAAGGTGCTAATCAACTTTTTACCATCTTCTTAAGCTTTTTTTATTTAATCAAGGTTTTAATGTATTTTGTCCCACAAAAATACTTAGAAAAACCTCTGAAAATTTTTCCAATTTTTTTTTTTCTGGTATGACGGAAATGCATTTTGTGCTTCCGTGATGCCATTTGGTGCCTTAACGCATGTCCCTGAAGCTGAAATAAAAAAAACGTTGAGTACCCCCTAAGGGGATGTGGGTGGCTTCCAGTAATGTGCTGGGGAAAAATAAGGGCGGCTTTTAAAACTCAAATATCTTTTGTTGAGAATTGATGACGTTTAATTTTCAATTGTATTAGTTGTAGTCCGTAACTTGAGAAGTAAAAATGATTTATTTCTAAAAATATTATCCCATCAACCTTTTAAATGCACCTAATTTCTGGGTATTTTCTTTTCATTGAAGTATACGTATATCCACCGTAACCAAAATCACATAATTCCGATATTTTGATCAGAAAAAAATTCTGATAGCTATTGAACAAGGCTATTTTATAGATTCATCTTAATGTCGCCCGAAAATTATTTTTGAAAATTCCTTGCTCTATAGTTAAAAATAGGCAAATGTAGATTATTTTTATTGTTACAAAAAGTATACTCCGAACGGCATCATGCGATTTATTTTTCTTTTTTTCACTAGAAATTCTTCTCTATATCTGATTAACATTTTGAAACAAGCAATTTTAATATTTTCTTTTATATTCTCGCCATCACTATTTATCGCTGATTTTAATGCGCGCCATTTTAATTATATTGATAGGCTAATTGAAATATTGAAAAGGGCAAAAATTGAACAACTATCATATTGAAATACTTTCATTTAGAATTACTTATCTGCGAGTTGTTTTTTTTATTCTGAAATGATACCATAATCTAGAATTATTTTCCGTTTTTATGCAAGTCCGAAACGGTTTTTTTGGAAATTTTCTAAAATATTGGTAAAGTTTCCAATTTTTATTTTGGTCCCTGAAATCTCCGTGAAAATCTGATCACTAATTGGTTATTTTGTTTTTTGGATCATCTGTCATCTATTCGGGCATTTCAGTTCGCAAGCGATTCAATTGTTCTAGAAAAAAAATATCCAGAAATAATTTGGTGTTTTTTTAATTGCCACGATTCTCGAGGTGCTGGTGAATGGGTCAGATGCTTGAAAAATACCGAATTTGGCGACTTTGGTCCGAAATACTACTGCACCCACAATCCCCCTTAATTTGAGCATTTTTTAATTTTTGTAGTATTTAACTCCTCCACACCAGAAGAGACTTCGCCTCACACCAATAGCCTATCTAAAGCAATACTTTGAGCGCTTTATCACGGGAAACACTGGGAAAGATATCACTTTACTTAGTTTGTCACTGATTGGATCAAGGACAAAATTAAGCAGAACACAGTAACATTTTAAATTTCGAAGTTCTGTCAACTAGGATAACTGCGAGAGAAAAGAGAGGTTCAGCTCACCTTGTATCTTCTTTTGAAAAACCTTCATTTTTTAACAATGACATATAAGGTTACCAAATTTAAGAGGAATCTTTTACTATTGAAAGCTCTCATTTGAAATATGATATCTTTGATCGCTACAAAAACAATTATTCATATCGCCGGCGTCGAAATATATGCGTAAAATGTGTAAAAATATTGCTAATCAGCTGAAATCAATCAGTACGCACCTTATGTTTATATTTTGATTTCGGATTTGTCTTTTGTCGGCTCTATTTTGGGTCAAATTGCGGGGTTAATTCATTGAAAAAATAATTTTTTGAAATTTTTTTTTTTATTATTTGAGTGTTCATAAAAATCACTTGTGAAAAAATATTCTTCGTAATAGAGACTGCAAGATAAATAAACTTCAATATTCAAAAAATCCTTAATACTTTCTAAAAACTTGCTTCCTCAGAATTTTGAATATCAGTATGCGTTTTCACAGTAGGCAATTAATTTTCCAGAAATTTTGACGAATCCTAGAAAAAAGTGGAAAAAATAACTTTCGACGGCTTTCGTATATTTTCACAATTTTTTTGGAAATAAATTGGCAACTCTTGACATATTTGCATTGTAGGTCGTGACGATGTTATTCTGCGCCGTTTTGGCTCCCGTAAATTTTTTTTTGCCTTTAGATAGTCAAAGGGTGTGAGGGGGTTTAAACCCGTAACACTTTCCCTCTGCTATGTTTCAAAACAAATCTATCGTTTTCATCAAAATTTTCTCGAAAAAAGAAAGAAAGAAAGATCAAAAAACTATTATTGATGATATTTTTGAGATGATGCGTATGAGTAGGGTTAATACGCCCCTAGTCCATGAGTCCATGAATTGATTTGTACATCAGTTCTGGATCTCCGGAAACTTAGCAGAAGTGGAAAGAATGCATCTATAATGAAAATCGTAGGCTGTTGAACAGGAATTCCGCTTATCGATTTCAAAATATTTTTGAGTACTTTTCGCACAATCATAGTATCCGATTACGGTATTGAAAAGTACTCAAATTACGGGCATAGTCTAAATAATATATCACGTTTTATGAATCTTAAAAATAAGGTTGGAATATGTATACAATTCATATGTCATGTATATTTAGTTCTTTTTTTTCTTCAAAAATAAGATACTGACTTTTTTTGGAAAATATATATTATGTTAAAAACTCTTAAATTAGATGTTTTCAGCCCTCAATCTTTTCGGCGTAATTCGAGTACTATTTTGTGTACTTGAACCAAACCTTATCTCTTAATTTGAGGTCACGTGATCGGTTTTTTGTGAATTTGGTGCTATGGAAAAAAGTTTAAAGAAACTCTTACGTTTGTCAAACATTGATTTACATGTAATTTTTGAAAAAAAACAGTACTATTTTTGCCAACCTTATTCTTGAATTTTTGGGCTATGGACCATAGCTCTATGATGTAATGGAAAAAGTTTAGAATTTTTTCCGATCCCGCTCCAGGCCTTTTTTTGAGATTCCAAATTTTTTGCAAAAAAGGTACTGTAATACAGTAAAATTTTCATAAAAACGCACAAACGTCAATTATTAAAATCAGCGATCGATCACATTTGTAATGCTATATTCATAATGATTAAGGGTCCTAAATTTTGCGATTAAGGCGCATGTCCCGCCCGTGACGCATAAACACAATATATGGGAGTTAATTAAAATTATAGGAACTTACCTTTCTTTTTCGTTATGAGAGTTGAAGTAGAGACTATTACAATTGATACTTGGTAACATATTGAACGCCAATTGAATCAGCGAAGGAAATAAGAGCGGCAAAAAAGCGAGGCTTTTCTTTTATTTTGGTCACCACTTCTACTTAACCGTGTATTCAGCATTTCAAATTACCCTGCACTCAGATAAGTGTCAATCGGCACTCAACTAACTTGAAAACTCATAAATAAGTATGGGCGCAGCAAAATCTTGCTCACTTTTTTTCATCTTCAGTTATCTAGACATCCATTTCCCGGAAAAAAATATTTCTCTCAAATACATTCTGAGTCATCAAGCAAATTGACTTTGGAGTCCACTATTGGACCCATATTTTATATATACACAAGAGGAAAATCATTACAATTGAATACAAAAATTCCAATTAACTTTGACATTGTTGGAAAAACCTATTTTTTAAAATAATTTTTGATATGGACGATCAAATATTTTCATCGCTTAACTAGATTCAAATAGTTTGTTCACCGGAAAAGTCTGATTACAATATATTTGTTTTCCTCGAGACAAGTGTCAACGACAGATACATTTATTTTGATAAGGTCAATAATTTTAATTAAGATTAGAAATGATTTCGAAAATGATCATTGCGGCTAAAACTCTTTTGAATCGTAGAAAACGATCGGACACTTTTTTTCTGCGCAAACTATACTCATATTGATATAAGTGAAGACATACTTTGTGACAATCTATGGTAGTATAATAGTTCTGGTTTGAAAAACCCAGCACTAATATCTTTGGCAGACATGTTAATTCACATATGGTTTCATGGATAGCTTTGTGCCTTGTGGCATATAGGTAACTTTTGAAATTTAGGAACGCTTTTGTTGCTCTGTGGCAGTTTTGAATATTTACCACACGGTTTTGTGACATTTCGTGGCAGTTTTCAGAATCATAAGAATTTGTTACCATTTTGATCATCTTTAAATTTCTGGTTAGTCTTTAGGGTTGGCTGGGATTCGGAATTTGTCCAAAGTTTGCTTTAATATTTTTGCCTCCAGGGTAATTAACCAAATTAAGACGGAATGACCTTGAATTTTCAAAATGACACCAGTCCCGTAGAGAGCTAGTATTTTGAAAAATTTTCAACTTTTTAACTAGTCTAGACAATATACCGCAAATGTTACGAGTATGTGTTTTTTTCAACTTGCGAATGAAATTGTCATTAAGGTAATTACGGCCACTAAAAAATTGGTAACTAAGTGGATTATAATTTTCAACCTTGAAATCGACCTATGGGCTTCAAATAAATCTCCTATTTACCATTTTTAATTGGCTGTAATTACCTAAATGACAATTTTCATTTCGCAAGTAAAAAAAACACATACTGTATGCCCTTAAGTGAAACGACCCCAACTAAAACGAAAATGACCATTAAAATATCCAAAATGACAAGACGAGTCGGCAGAGCGCTAATATTTTGACACAAACAAATTGATCCAAGTTTATGGTTAGAAATTCCACCATTCGATTTTGGGCCGAAATCGACTAAACAGGGTTGTGTTTTCAGATATAGGAGTCTATGTGAATTTTTAATGCGCGTTCGATAAAATTTGTCGATGGTATGAAAAAAATTTAAAAATTTTTTTTAATTTTTTTGTGAAAAATTTTCCAAAACAATTTTTTCTAATTTCATAATCGCATTACACGCTTACAAAAAAAAATTTCCCGACCAAATTTTCAAAATACTTAGAAATAATTTTTAGAATCTGGAACGAATAAAAATAAGATTTTTTTTGGTTTTTGATGAAAATAAATACAAATTAAAGATCCTATGAATTTGAAAATTTCGGATCTAGAGTAGTTTTTGACGATTGAAATTTGTCAAAAAATGAGCCCAAAATCGGCCGAAGACCGATAAAAGGGGATTTTGTGTTTTAAATTTAAATTTTTTAATAAAAGAGCCCTAAATCGGCCGAAGGCCGATAAAAAAGAATTTTGAGTTTTTGATTCAAATTTGTTAAAAAATTAACCCAAAATCGGCCGAAGGCCGATAAAAGAGGATTCTATGTGTTTGATTTAATTTTGTTGAAAAATGAGCCCCAAATCGGCCGTAGGCCGATAAAAGGGGATTTTGTGTTATTTATTCAAATTTATTAAAATATGAGTCCAAAATCGGCCGATGATATTATATTTGACAATTAATTTCAAATTCGACAATTTTTAGAAAACTTTTTAGTAAAATTGTCGAATTTCAAATTAATTGTCAAATTTTTGGGAAAATTACCAAGTTTTTGAGAAAATTGTAAAATTTTTGAGAAAATCGTAAAATTTGTTAGAAAATTGTCAAATTTCAAACAAAAAAATTTAAAATATTTGAGCAATTCAAAAAATTATAAAATGTTTAACATCGGTTTCAAATTTTGGAAAAAAATTATAAAATTTTCTATAAATTTTTTTTACAAAATTAAATAAAAAACATAATATCACTTTTATCGGCCTTCGACCGATTTTGGGCTCATTTTCCAACAAAATTTGATTATTGATATAATATCCTTCTTTATCGGCTTTCGGCCGATTTAGAGCTCATTTTTCAGCAAAATTAAATCAAAAACATAGAATCCCCTTATGCGCTATATTTTGATCACGTGACGACCATTATTTTTCATATTGATTACGGGGGCTTCTGGTCATTTTTCACTATATTTTTAGCCAACAAATTTATTAAATTCAGCTTTTGCAAACGACTCATCCGATTGAATTCTTAGATAGCTAAAACAGAGCACAAATATCTGATAAATAATTGAATTTAAAAAATTGGTCCGAATCCGACGATTGTTATCCATTTTTTTTAAGAAAAACTAGTAATTTAACAATTTCAGTAATCTCAAAAAAAAGATGAATTAAATTGGTCCGATGAACCAATTTTTTTTATTTTATTTTTCACAAGATATTTGTGCTCAGTTTGAGCTATCTAAGAATGCTATCGGATAAGTTGTTTTTTAAAGCCGAATTAAATAAAAAAATTTGGCTTAAAAACTAGTAAAAATGACCAGGAGCCCCCGTTATTGATATATTATCAACTCACAAAAAGTGTCAGAAGAATCCACCCATTATTTCTCTAAGTCAATATTAATGGTGGAAATGCTATTTATGGTTATCAATTTTTTTTTGAAAATTTCGGAATTTTTGCAATTTTTTTCTTTAATTTCGAAATTTTTGCGTTTTTATCGAATGATAATGAGTTTTATGGGCTGTAGCAAGAAACCTTGGCCGAATCGTATGTTTCAACCAGATTTTATCATCGATTGAAATTTTCAATCTTTTTCAGTTTTTTGAAAAAAAAGTCGGAGCGCAGTTAGAGCGGAATCGAAAAAAAATGTTTTCTTGATCAGAATTTTATTGTGTGTTTTTTTTTAAATAGTCTCATATTATTCGGGGACATTCGGGGCATACTTCACCAAAATATTTCCACTTTCTCATTTTTTGAAAGTGTTTTTCGCCACCTAGTGGAGGTCCGAGAAATTTTTGATGGTCATATTATTTTAAGTTAGGGTCGATAACATATTAGTATAGGTGAATTTTAATTGTATGGCCAACTTGAGAATTTAAAAATCCCCAGTGGCCTAACCCTCCAGATTATTTTCTTCCGTATTTCTACAAACCTCCAAAATTATATTTTGTCCAGATAGAATCTCAAACCACCTAATAATTAAGGTTAAAATTTTCTTGTTATTTCGTTTAAAAAGATATAATACAATTTTTCTTGAAAATAAACAATTTTTTTTTACCAAAACCTTCAAACTATCAAAATGTTTAAAAAACTGCCACAAATGTCACAAAAGCGTTCGTAAATTTCAAAACTGCCACAGATGTCACAAAAGCGTTCCTAAATTTTCAAAGTGCCATAGATGTCACGAAAGCGTTCCTAAATTTTCAAAGTGCCACAGATGTCACAAAAGCGTTCCTAAGCCAAAATCATGTCTCTTCAAAGATTTACGTTTTTCAAACCAGAATTTACCTTTCCATGGATGTCACAAAAGCGTTCTTTATCAATATATCCCTTTATTGCCCTTTTTAACTCATGTACAACCGCAGTTAGATATGGCCCACCCGCCCGTCAGCCACTGCAGTGGCTGATTACTAAATGCCAATTCTCTATGGTTTGTCATTAAGGGACCTACCCAACTTAGCCATTGATGATCTAATTCAGACAATTATCTCGCTGATGGATCAAAAACCTTTCTTTAATTTTTATTATGAATGCATCTTATTTCAGTTCGAAAAAAATCAGCGTTTAATGATTGGAAAGTAAAATAATACTTAAGGGGGTTGTCGATGCTGGAAAGGCTTTTTCGAAGGCTCATAACTTTTTATTTCTTCATAACAATCTTATACAAATCTCAGGAATAGTAGTTCGTAATCTCTGGAAGACATTTTACTTCTGACTTCTTTCATAGCATGTTCGACCAACCGGTAAATTGAGTTAACCGCAAGCAAAATTTTTTTTTGAAAGTCCTATTTCTTTTTCGCCTTATTTCAAAACAACGTCATTTTCGGAATGTAACAAGCCCAAGGGGTGATGAGCAAGATGTTGCAAGGATTTTTGAATTTGGCTGTAAATCGACAAAAAAGTGCGCGAAATCGANATTCTACTCAAACTTGGCATGAACCACAGAAACAATATTGCTCGTTATTTGTCGGAAACACATTTTTCAGTTTCGGACTAGTATTTTCTAGAACTGCCAAAAACCGCCTAATTTCAAGGTTTTCGCTCTTCAAAAGCCTAAGGATTCGAGCTTAAATTTCAGAATGAAGTATAAATTTGATAAAAGACGGAGAAATATGTTTCGGGTTTTTAATCGGAAACAGAATTTTGAAAGTTTTTGCTCAATTCTAGAAAATCGCATTTTAGTAAACCGGAAGTGAAAACTCGAAAATAAAAGTCGTTGGATTTAGTCGAAAGTACCATCAAATTAAAGCTTGGGTGATGCCGAGAAGAAAATCTGCTTACAGCGTTTTGATGGTTTAAGTTTTTTTGTTCGAAAATTGAGTTTCAATGTTTTTCAAAAAAAAATTACTTAGAAAAATTCTCAAAAAATGAAAATTTCGAACTTTTTTTTGGAATTTTTTTATAAGTTTATGTTCCCTAGCAATTTCATGGTATTTTTACACCCCAAAGTACCCTAAAAAGAGTGCGACCGCTACCCCTTTAAGGGGGTTGTAGAGGTGGGTCTTATCTTTTGATACAGAAGAGCTAAAGACTTGATTTTTTTATTTTTGAATTTCTAGTAGCTTGTTTAGTTATATCATATAACAATGTTTCTCATTTTAGACAGTCTAAGTCTACTTTTCGACTAAGTCGACTTTTCTAAAGAAAAAAATTCAAGAATTTTCGAAAAACAAAATTTCAAATTTTTTTTTTCAAATAACGATGAGAAAATGTCTTCTGGCAGTAAAATAAAGAGGTAAATTTGAGGATATTTTCTCATCGGTCCATATAACTGAATTTTTTTCTTTAGAAAAGTCGACTTAGTCGAAAAGTAGACTTAGACTGTCTAAAATGAGAAACATTTTTTGCTCTTGCGCGAGAACGATAAATAATTTGTTTATAATCCCGTTTCCAGAAACATAATAGTTGCGAATCTTTTGATACTATTAACAACTTGATAAGATGACCTTGACCTCAAAAAATAATTGTAAAACTGTGATCCTGGGAGTTAAGGCCAGAAATCTGAACGTCGGGCGATACAAGTTTTTTCTAAATTGCCTCAAAAATGTTCTGTATGAATAAAAATGAATTCATAAATACAACGAAGAAAAATACGACTTTGAGTGGGAAAAAACGACACTTTTCGTTATTTTTGAAGCAGTTTTAGAGTGAAAATGGGAAAAACGACGATACAGGTGTTATTGTTATAA
>SCLH01000539.1:118486-140095 GCA_004367855.1 Oikopleura vanhoeffeni | reverse complement strand
GAAAACGTGATAAAAACGCTTATTTTTTCTATTTGGATCCAAGTTGGATCATCCAACACCATTCGCATATGCGATAAGACTCACTGCGTTTTCAATTTCAACTTATTTTGCGGATTTTTAAAGGGTTTTCCAATAGTGGGTTAAAATATCTCAATGGAGAATCGATTTTACCATAGTCCGTATCAATTTATTTTTCTCTTTCGTTCTGCCATACAAATATCCATCAAAATCATCTACAAATCTGTCAAATTAAGATAATATTAATTTATATAACTTCAAGGCTCAACCTACGGATTTGTTAGCATGTGATAATCTTATCGGACAGAAAAAGAATGAATTCAGTGAAGGTCAATCAAAATCAAGGAACTAAGTTACGTAATAACATTACGAAAATAAACAATAAAAAATTCTTTACTAATCCATCGAGAAATTGAAATTTATGATAATTTTTTATGGCAAAAAGAAAGAGAAAAATAAATTGATCCGGACTATGGTATTTCACAGTTTAAGTAAAACAAAGTTATGACCTCTAAAATCGATTCTCCATTGAGATATTTTAAGACACTATTGGAAAACCCTTTAAAAATGCGCAAAATAATTGAAATTGAAAAGGCAGCAAGTCTTATCGCATATGCGAGTGGTGTCGGATCCGAATACAAAAATAAAAAATTGGGGTTTTTATCACGGTTTCGCTATCACCGAAGAAGTAAAATCCTATGATCTAAACTGAAATTTTCCAGATTATATTTGGTACGTTTTTTTATGAACATATGGACAAAAATAANCTTATCTTCATCACGACTTGAAAAAAGATTTCTATCGTTTTTGTTGAAATTTTGAGATTTCCGAGAAATTAAATCAGAGTTTCCAAATAACCAAGGCACAAAAATAGAAATTGTGGACGTTGGTGCTCTGCCCCTACCCTTCAGTGACTCATTTATACCAGTTTTAATTTTCTGCTGTGATATTCCACGGAGGAGATGTATTTTTCCTGATACCCTTAAAATAAAGTCAAAAAACAGTTTTTTGCTCATTCTAGCGCTGGATGAAATTTTCATGGATAAAACGGACCTTGGTGTTCTGCGCATGTTTTTTGTAGTCAATTAAAACTATAAATGTTGTCTCTATAATGTATCTTGAAAACTCAGGGAGGAGATGCATTTAGAAGTGAAAATATCGTCACTTTTGAAAGCTCGCTTCCTATTGGTCAGCCAATCAGAGGCCTCCGATCCAAGAATTGCAAACAAATACTGTTGATTGTTCGAAAAGATCAATTGATAAGATTTCTGGATTCGCCGGAAACGGCGCTAGAAATTTGATAATCTTGAAATTCAAAAATCTATCTCCTCTCTCAATTTTCGAGTTATCAACTTCATTATTATTTTAAAATGAGCGCATCATTAATTGTTATCGATCTTCGAACGAATATTTCAAGAAATTGTTATAGAGCGCTTGAATTTCGAAGAAATCGTTTTTTTACGCCCAAAAATCAGGGGTTTTGAAAATCTATCTCCTCCGTCATTTTTTGAGATACGTTTTCACGATTTATATACATTTAAACACTGCACATTTCTCAAGCGATCGTCGAACGAAAATTTTCCAATTTGTTTATGAGTTTTGCTACAGGACGCTGACAGTCAAATGTGGTAATTAAAAATATCACTCTTAAAAATTAAATTTTTAAACCTAAATTATACAAATTCAAATATAATTTCTAACTCAAATTTTCACAGGGAATGAAAATGTTAATTTCATTTCTCTAGTAGGCTGGGAAGTGTCAATTTTTGTAAATGATAAAAAAATATGAGAGTGCGCGTTCATTTCCGGTTGCGAAAAACTGATCAATTCAAAATGTATTATTGTCGAAATTAGGCGCAAACGATTCGGAATCGCATAAATATTTTGATGTAAGTCATTTTACTGAATATAACTGATGAATGGCTTTACGATTCCCACCTCCTTAAACCGATATGCTTGTGTTGTTCTTAGTATTTCATTGAATCGACTCTGAAAACCCTGTTTTTGGCGTTAAAATTCGACCAGTACGCCCTTAAATTGCATAATATTTTTTGAGTTATTGAGACTAATTTTGGAAGCGATGCGACAACTTTGAGCTTGGAATTATTATCAGGTTGTCTACTAGTATGGTCTAAAAATAATGCTTTATTTTAAATATTTTTTGGTAAATGTCCATGTTGACAGTTTTATGAGAAAATTCCGCTACTCAAGAAAATAAATTATTGAAAAGTTTTGCTTGGTTCTAAAAAGGTCTATAATTTTATGAGTGAACGGTTTTTGTAAAACGCTTTGGTAATTTACTTTCTTTATGGAATTGATCAACCGTAAAATCACGTCATGTTTCAAATCTTTGTTATAGCCTATACTTACTACTACTTATAGCCTAACTTATAGGCTGAAAAATTTCAAATTCTGCAAATCTCCCGCGAACGAAAAAGTTGCGATATAATTTATGATGAAAGAATTTATAATGCAAATGAAATCGAACAAACTATCAAAATGGCAGAATCAGCCAATTTATTCAAGGTCACTGCTGGATTCGGTATCATAGGAAAGGATCAAAATTTTTGGAGTACGTTTTTTTTNTTTTTTTTGTTTCTAAAGTACAATAAAAATTTATTTTATTTATATACATAATACGATTTGTAATCTTTTAATATTGATCGCAAAAAGGCCTTGTATCCTTTTTCAATGCGTATTACCTAATTTACGTGAAATCGAGACAAAAAGTTGCCGAAATTCATGGCAAATGTATTTATAAAATTATTCAAACTGATTCAATTTATCTTTCAGGATAGTTTAAAAATATGTTATGAATTTTAACGGAAGACAAAAAAATTCACCACCGGAGTCTACATGTTAAAATAATAATCAAAAACATCTTTTTGCCTTATTAAGGATGTGGGGCACGATAATTTGGCTCTTTTTTACACATTTTCAAGCAAAGTTTCTGAGGAAACCTGGCTTTAGAAATAATTAATTTTTCTTCCAAATACGTAGTACAACTCTTAAGGAAGTTGCCAGTACTATTCAGAGCATCTGATACCTCAACCTACGCTCAGAAANTTTTTTGATATAATTAACTTTAGAAAAATCATCTTATTAAATATCTTTTGATATAATACACTTTAGAAAAATCGTCTATTTTTTCATTTTTGCGATTAGTCATTTTTCCGAATCGTTTTTTTACAATTTTAACTTCAATTAAAAAAATTCAACTTGAAAACATAAATTCAACCTTTATTTGAAAATTATTTTGAACTTAATTCGACAATTACTAAAATTGAGATAAAAAGTTCTGATACATGCCATAAACGAAAGACAAAATTAGAGGTCACCAAGAAATAGACGGCGTGATAATTTTATGATTTGAAGCAGCGTTTAAATTGAAGAAGCAGTTTCAATTTTTAAGCTTGTATTCTTTGAGTTGATTAATTCTATCATTCTTTGCGTAGCACATAAAGCGTCACGCACGCGATCCAATTTTGAATTCTTCGATTAGTGCTTCGAGTTTTTGGTTTTTGCTATTTGGTGTGGAGCTGCAGTTTGCAAAATTGCATAAACCTCCCGGACCCCTCTCAGCGGTAAAACACCTTGTTCGATGCACAAGTTGAAAATTTGTTCCAGGTGGCGATCTCGGCAGGCATCTTGATTGGTAGTAAAAGCTCATTTCCAGAACGTATTGATTATCAGGAAGTTCTGGACACTTGTTGATCTGTTCCTGGCTATTGCGGTATCAAGTACGTTTTTGCATTTTCTTGGCATATTTAAAAATTAATATGTCTAGTAGTATTTTATGCTTCACATAATTTATCGAAAATTTAGTAAATAAATAAAAATTTGGATTTGAACAAAACATGTTTGCGTAATCACATGCCTAGAGTTCACTTGATGTCAGAGTCTAACTCCTCAAGTCTATCGACGAGATAATTATATCGAGAAAGATGACTATAATCGACCAAAGATGAGAGTTTTCGAAAGGACGTATGTTTGAAAGAGATTTTTCCAAAGTGACTATGTTTCAAAGATGATCTATGTTCTCAAAAATGACTATGTTCTCGAAAGATGACTATGTCTCCGAAAATGAAAATATAAACACAATATTTTAATTCGCTTCGCGAAGTTAAATATGTTTTATAATATAGTATTTTTTGTGCTTATGTCAAACTATTACGCTTTGAGTATTTCTCGTCATTTTTGTTTATAATTTTTATCTACAAAAGCAGACCTTATTATGCAGTATTTTGAGTCTCATACTGACATATAACAAATAAACCCTTTGCTCGCCAAAAAAACGATCGGAATATCATCTTGCCATGGCATGCCAGGTGATGATCGGTAGAGATAATCAAAGAAAATTTTTTGTACGTAATAAAGTAGATTGCTACTGTGCAAAAATAAATTATGCATTTTAAGGGGTGTAAGTCTTTTTCAGAAAAACAGGGGTTGAAGGGGATTATTTGCATTTCGAGGGGTTGAAGGGGATTAGTTGCATTTCGAGGGGGTAGGGACTGTACGAGTTTTTCAAAATTGCCTCGAAAAGTTCAGTTTATATAAAAATTGATTCGTAAATACAACGAAAACAAATAATGGCCAAAATTGCAAAAACAGCACTTTTCGTTATTTATGAAGCACTTTTAGGTTGAAACTCGAAAAAAACGACATACCAGTTTTTTCGTTTTTTAATATTCATGATCTCGAAAAAATCAGACTCATTTAAAATAATTGTCGACATATTTTTTTTGATAAAATTTTTCCTATACATAAGTTTAAATGGTATTTTTTAGGGTATTGTAATTGGATTTGATGCCCGATACAATTCCAAGAAATGGGCTTCTATGACTGCTCAAATATTTGCGACTGCCGGTGTCCGAGTGAGACTTTTTTCTGATATTGTCCCAACTCCTTATGTCGCCTTTAATGTTCGCTTCCACGAATTATGCCTAGGAGTTATGTGTACAGCCAGGGATGAAAATAAATGGTGTCTTCTTTTCTTATCGGTCTATAAAGTTGATAACATCATATTCTATGATTTATAAGTGTTATATTTGAAAAACATCAAAAATGTACAACATCTGGACCGAAATTCAAAAATATTTAGAATGGATTTCAAATTTGTTCAAAATCATTTTCCCATAAAAACGGAAATTTATCCCGGCGAAAACACTCTATCAAGTTTTGTGCAGGTTTAAGCAAAATATAGGCAAAAATGCGGATGGGGATAAAAAAATCCGGTCGGGGATGATCCCTTTTACAACCCTGCCTCTGACGTCACTCTATATCATATCTAGGGCTCGGACCGGGGAAAATTTGAGCTTTTAGACAAATAAATTTAACTCAAAACAAAATCAAAATTTAAATATAGAATTTAAAAACTAAGAAAATTATCGAACAAAAAAAATTACGGGAGAATTTTGCGGTGATTTTTATGTTTAACCCTTGGAAGCTCCAAATCGAATAAATCGGTGGAGGCTCCAAAGCCGATTTTTCGGTCCGACTTTGAGCGCTTATATTGTTCGGCGAAATTGAGAAAAAAAGTAAGGTTAAAAAAATTTGAACCAATCATCGAAAAAAATTTTAAGTTCATTTTTTGAATTCCTTGGGGAAAACTCTATGTTTGGTTTGGCTCATTATTTATTCACAGCTTTATTTCTCTTATTTTGAGAGAGTTTAAAATTTTCAAAGCCGATTAATCGGTTCGGAGCTTCCAAGGGTTAAATTGTCAAATTTTCATCGCGCTCAAACTTGCTTAAAACTTAGATTATTTTTATCCTGAAAATGAGTTCATTTCGGACCAGAAAGAACAAAAAAATTAGTTTTGATGAGCTTAGGACAAATATATTAGTTTTTTAAATTTTAATAAATAACCCATTTTTTATAAAATTTCTTTCAAAGGTTTTCGAACAACTTTTTTCAAAATTCCATAAAATTTTAATATAACTCGTTTAGAATAATCGATCCAAAAAATAGAAATAAATGTCGAAAAGTCTCATTTTGAAACCTACTTTTTGACCACTAGGTGCCTTAATTATTTTTGTGTAGTGGATCATTTTTTCAGCACTGATACATCCTAGGAGCGCTTTTTCATATCATTATCGGCTTTACTTTGGCTCCTGGTTCTCCCAGTCCAAACCCTAATCATATCACTTCCATCCCCCAATTCAGCTTCGCATAACCCCAAAGAAGATAATGGCTATAAAGTTTATTGGGATAATGGTGCTCAAATTATATCTCCAAATGACAAAGGAATCGCTTCTGCTATCGAAAATAACTTGGAACCCTGGGCGACGAGCTGGACTATTCCTGCAATTCCTGACATTTACATCAATAAGCTTATTACTGATGCAATGAGCGAAACTGACACGGAATATTTTAAACTTTTGAAAAATTTATGCACACGATCTGACGAAAATAAAAATAGCAAATTACAATTTGCCTACACTCCTGTGCATGGTGTTGGAACCAGATTTGTTAAAATGGCAATGGAAGTTTTTAACTTGAAACCTCTAATTGAAGTCGAATTACAGAAAAATCCAGACCCAGAATTTCCAACTGTTAAATTTCCGAATCCAGAAGAAGGAGAAGGTATTCAAAATATTTAGTTATTTCTACTAGGCCTTTTAAATTTTTTCCCGGCCAAAAGCCAGTTTGCGTTCTGGTGAAATGAATGAAAAATTGGCTATCGAATATAAACAGCTTGCTATCTCATTGCCGAAAAAACAAAATATTGTATTTTCCAATTGTTTTGAGAATATCTACTGTACCAGGATGTGTAGGTTTTCAGATCTCGTTGCCAAAAAATTAAAACTTTGGCGCCCCCTAGTGAGTGAACTTCAAGAAAAAAAAAGTCTTAGACCTTGCTCATTCTTATTTTTGTTGCCCAATTTAGTCAGAATAAAAATTGTAAGCGAAATCTATTTGGGCACATTACCCACTTAAAATCAACAGAGGAGATTTTGTTTTATCAGTGGTCAAAACATCAAGTCTATAACTTCAGCCGTTTCCCGTGGTACCATGTTGAAAAACCCTAAAACTCCGTTGGGAACCTCCTTAATATGGACGGACCATCAGGATAAATTAACACCGAAATATCGATGTTATTCTTACTATGTTAGGGAATTTTGAAAAAATCTATAAGGAGGCACCTTTTCTTAAAAATTTGACAACTGTCAAGCAAAATTTCTTAAAAATTTTAACAGTGTTTTAACCAGCATGTTTCTTTTTATTAGGATTTGAATAAATTTGTATGAAATTTGTTATTCTAAATTTTCCACGTTTCGGTTTTACCCATTTTCAAGAGTCCGAAAAATTGAATCACAGATGCATAAAAATACTTCTTTGTTCCAAAGGCAATTTAGATAACTACTATTCAAAAGGATAAAATGTACTGATATCCGTATGGCCTACGTTAATTCTCGCTGGATATGGCGTGTTTTTGCACTTTCCTTAACTTTGATAGGATAATCAATTTGTCCTTATAAAACCATTTCAAATATAAGAAGTGGATACATGTTTTAAACAACTTTGAAAATTGACAGTTTTAATTGACAGTTAAATTATTGAAGATTTTTTATGGAAACTATTTTAAACTCAAAACTCACGTATGATAAATTTCAAATACATGCACACGTGTTAAATTTTTTTTCTCCCATTCTACGTTATAACGCGTTAGATAGTTTCGCGCAGAATAAGAAAAAATCTAGTAGAAACCATAATTTTTAGGAAATTTGGCTAATGTCTATAAAAACTGATTTCTATTGATAATTGCTTTATTAGTGGACCATCCAGCTCTGATACCTCCTTAGTCTATCAGTTCCTATAATGAGTTCTAAAACGACCATTTTCTGACGTTTGAGATTGACGTCCTCCATGTGGGCGTCAGTCATAGATCAGCTGTACAATTTCATTATTAGAAAATTAATAAGACTTAGACTTAAGGGGATAACCGATGGAGGCTGTATCTCGAGGCTCAGAAGTGATAGGATGGTAATTATAGTTGCAGTGTCATTTTCGTGGCTGGTTTGCTTCCAAAAATTTCGATGTCAAAAACTTTTATTATCCTCAACCGCACTGTATCTTTTGAAGTAATTACTCTTTTGCTATAATTCTTGTTGCATTAGATCACTGTGAATTAGATCTTGTAAATGGCAATAAAAATTTTTTAAATTTCCAAATACTTTCTTAGATCCATAAATTTGGGGTAACCGACGGAGGCTGTTTCTCGAAACTCAGAAGTGATAAAAAGCTGATTTTAGTTGCATTGTCATATTAGTGGCTGGTTTGCTTCCAAAATTCTCATAAAATATATGATAGTGTTAAAATAGTTGCGTGCTAATTTTAACCTATCGATATTTTGACAATAAATGTATTCATTTCGCATATAAAAATCGTTTTTTAGAAGTTACAACAGTGATAAAAATATTTTTTCCGTGTAGAAATTTCTAATTATATCAGAAAACANGTCTATAATACTTCGTAGTATATAATTCTGGCTCTGATTTATCCGCAATAATGAGTGATTCGGAACTAAATTGTGAAATTGATTTTGGGTATTTATAAAATAGATGCTTAATCAACATTCGTTATTAAAATCAAAGTAGAGTGTTCTATAATCGATTTATTTTTGTTTCTTTATAGATCGGAGAGATTTCATATCTATTAACTATTCTTACCTTTTGATTTTTGAGCTCCATGTTGTGCAACTCTATTGTATATACGCAATTTGCAAAGAATTTTTTATTTACTAATTATATTCAAACTATTTTAATGATATATTATTAACGATTATGAAGTACTGGACTCTTATGAATGCTCCTCCAAAAGGTGCGCCCCTTTTAATTGTCATTCTGCAATCTCTGTATGCTCTCACCCCTTAACGATATTTTTCATGCCGCGCTCAATCTTTTAGGTTTACGATATAGGGTAATGTTAGTTGTTATATTAGGCATTTTAGCGGTAATCATCTGTTTATGACCGAACAGATTGCCGGTGATAATTTCCATGTGAAATGACCATTTTGTACAATCAATCTGACTTGTAATCGATTATAAATTTTCTTGTTCATTATCATATAAAAGAAATTTATCGAATTTTATGAACTATGCTTACATTTTGATTTTGCATCAATTTTTGTAAAATGGGTAGTACTTTTGTCAAGAACTTGTTATATCTTAAAAATTACCCTAAATTGCCTATTGGTGACTTAAAGTGCATAACAGTTCAGGCAGGACCTGAGATCAAACGTGCGCCCTCCCTTGACTCATTTTACGCACTCGATGCCCCTCTACACTTTTTTGTCATTTCGCTCTACGTTTGTGCGTCTTTGGTGTCCAACATCCCCCCCTCTCTCGCACTCTCACCTTACTTTCGCGACGTATTGCCTCCCAGTCTGCAGAGGTCTTTGGCACCCTCTATGTTCCGCTTGTGTTAAATACAAGACTGTTGAAGATATATTTGGTAAGTTTTGGCAAGACCTTTTCGGCCCCAGTATGAAGATTTGGATGACTTACCCTTTCTAGTTGCCCGAGCTTATCTCTCGCCGATCTTACACCTGATGGCCCCCATACCTCCTCCCTTCACGTCCCAATTAAATAACTAATGGCCTGATCAATATTCCATCAAAGTGTTCGCAAGTTTGTTTTCTTTACAACCTACCAGGTAAAACGTTTACGTATATAGTCACGCTGACGGCGTTAACTGCACGCTTGACCTCTGTACTCGAAAAAGACCCTACGACAGTGCCGCTCCCCACCCTTTTCCAACACACTTTGGTCGCCTCGGTCTTCGCACCATGCTTGCGCTGATGACTGTTCGACTTAGCGCACTGTTTCCGATCACCAACTCGCCGCCATCTGACCCTCCGTATCTTTATGCCAGAATTATCGCCTGTTCACCCTCTCTGCGACCTCCCGGATGCTTCTCTCACCTATACCTACCTCTTTGCTACCCTCTCTCCTGCGTAAACATTCAATGCTGGCACTATATTGGCTTCGAAGCCTGACAATACACCCTGCATTTTCTGGCATTCTCTCTCGTCTGTACTCGCCGACACGTTTATAATTTGTTTCATTCTTATCACAGCTGGTCTTCATCTACTCTTCGATAACTTTACTCCTGCCATTTGAACCCCTCTTTCTCGACTCTACGAGCATTTTCCCTTCAACGTCGGTCATACACTAAGGTGCTTTATCAAACATAATTCTGGCCTTTAAACACACCTCGTATTCCTTCTTTACTGTTTATATTGCACAATGGTTAACAACTCAGACTATAAGCGCATTCGATCTTATCCGTAATTTTCAAGATCACGTCTGTCTTTATTTTGCGCCATTTTTAAATTTTCAAATTTTCTAATACTGTGAATATATTCAATAAATATTTTAGCCTACGTATTTTAAAATACGTCAACTTGATTCTTCTCACTTAAATTTTAAATACTGAATGACTGTTCCAGTGATCGCATATAAGTATTGTTCCTATGTTGTCGACCGTTAGTTGGCTCCTCCGATGATATGAGATATTAGGCGTTCTACACATGAAACGACTCAATTAAATTCGATTTTGAAATGTCTGTAAACATCTTTCTTGGAAATTCTATCAACTAACGTAATACCAGTTTCAACTCGGGTGTTTAATCTGTTCGCGTGCAGAATCTGAGACTATTTAATACCGATTCATTTTTTTCTTCGTGTTTTTCGCTAATTGACAGAATACTTACTAAGGCGCGCCGGGGACTTTCTATTGTATTTGCTTTCTTTCGAACAATACAATCTTATTTTGTGTGTTCTCACCATTATAGATTGTATTGCTTTGATCCCGTAATAATTGAAAAAACCACTTCTTAACTTCTTAAGGATCTGCGTCCGCCTTTCAGACCTCGGACACTGATTTTTAAAATGTTTTTTTTCTGAAAATTGGACAATACGTTATTAGATGTCTTGTTTATTGTGTCTGAAAGTATTTTTCATCGCGATTTGATATTCAAGTGTGATTTTTCAATTTGTGCACATTTTCTGCAGAGTTGTGACCATCGCGCGTTTCCAAAAGACGAGATCAAAAACTGCCACTGCTCGTACCTAGGCTGCTTTGCGCGCTTACTCACGATCGCCTTATACCCCATCACAGTTTTAGTTTCCTCGCCCGTAACATCCACGGTCGAGGTGCCAGTGGCTATCTTTCCGCAGGCACTCCACCCATACCCCCATCAAACGTTTTTGCTCATAGGCCCGGGATGAATTCTCTTGAGTGAAAACTAACTTGGGGTTTGCCCGTTCTCCCTCAGGGTCAATAAGCTATAAATATTCTCTATTTTCAAAACTCACGGAGGAGTAGGCTTGAAGTGAAAATAGTTGCCCTTTTGAAAAGGTCGTTCCTGATTGGTCGGTCTCCTCAGAGCTTCGTTTGTTTATTGAAGCAGTTATGTTCTCAATTGTCCTACTGAATACTATGTTCGTGCTGTTCTAGTACTTATGAGGCGACGCTGAACCCTGTTTGCCTAAAATTCGACCTTCCCTTAAGGGAGGTGGCGTCGATATTAAGCTCTTATTGTTATTTTTCCATGCACTAATTTGTAGAAATTTTCTGCAAGTTTTTTGACTAATAGATTTTATTTTGTTTTGAGGATTTAAAGAAAAGTACTGGTTTTTCGGAGTTTGCATAAGGTTGACTAGGATGCGTATTGAGATTTTTCAGTATTTTCGTTTGGATTGCCTAGTTTTGAGAAAATTGTCGACTGGTTTTTTTATTCAGGATTTTTGCTGAATTTTGACTTTTATCAATAGATTAGGTGTTAAGAATTTTCTATTCTTTCAGAATGTACCAAAAAAGAAATTCAAGTCTTTCCCCGGAGATTTTGGAGAAAAACCGGAAATATCGGAACTAACTTGATGATTCGTTTGCAACTGACGCGTACGTTTTTCCACCCCCCGTGTTTTCTGAGGGCATCTTTGGGAGTGGATAATGATATGGGCATCATATGAAACAATGTTCTTTTGGAATTCTCGACTTTTCGTTTTATTATCCTCATAGAATTATTGGCATGATATTTTATTTTTCTTGTGTATTTGGTAAGTTTATGTTTGAAGCGAAAATAAGAGACAAACGGCTGAAAAGTTTAAAAAATCGTTATTTTTATTTTAGTTGATGTTTAAACAGAAGGATAGTTCCGTTTACACTTTTCATTATCTGAGAGGTGTGGCTGAAAGCGGCCTCTGATAGCTAGGCAGGGGTATTGGAGTGTCGGATGGGCTCCGTAGCCCGGCAACTTCAGGATTCAAAAGGTGCTAGGGATTTATGCTACAAGTAAAGCTAATAAAAATTGGTTATTTTAATAAGATTAATTATATCATATAAAGATTTGAGTGTTCATGAGTCCTGTATATGGAAAATTGCTGCCCGTTTTTTCTGTGCACAATTGCTGAGATGGCCAATTATTTTCATTTTTTCTGTTTTTGCTGCTCACGTCGCTTATACGTGAGTAAGACGTGTGACGATCGTTATAGGAACTTGACCTTATACTAGCTAAAATGTATTTCATTGTATTTTAATTTCTGTTAATTCCGATCAAAAATTTTAAATAGATGCGGCTACGAGGCGTTTTATTTTTTGACCTCAGTCCTGTTTTAACGACAGCCTGACGATATTTGATCCTGGATAGGTTGTTGTTGTCTGAGATTTTAAATGGCATTAAGTTTTTTGTATTAATCGTCGGTCGTGTTCTGGTTGAAACCCGTTTTTACCCTTTCGTATCATTTGATTTTTAGTGATGGACATGCTCAAATTTTTTTTTTCTTCTGAACCATATAATGGTATTCAAGAAGATTATTCAATTGAATGTTATTTTTGGTATTTGCTGTCAAAGCAAAAACATGTGTATTGAGTGTTTCGGTTTATACGCATTTATTCAATTTCATTCGAGCACCTGTCAGATTTATTCGACGAAACGCATTTTACATTGGTGTTATTGGTTATTAGGGATCCGTGTTAATTTTGGTTTGGTTTTCTAATGCGAGACGTTCAAAGTTTCGATTGTGTCAGATACGTCAGATTTCCCAAATTTTTTTATCAATTTTCGAACATTTTTTCCAAAAAATGAAATTTTTTATTTTTTCATGCAATATTTGCTAAAAGCTGCTCTGATAAATAGAAATCAGATTTTTTTCTGCGCGGCGTTCGTACTTTGAAAAACTTTTTGATGCGCGAGAGGAAGCAGTTTCCAAAATCCGTTACTTATAAATTTTCAAGAGATGATCGTCAAATTAAAAGATAAATGCATTTAAATATACATTACTTGTCGACGTTGATAAAGAAAAAACAAAAAAAAATATTTTGTAGATCAAAAATCGAAAACAATTTTTCTTAATAACTACACATTCAATATCAATATTCAAATTATTTATGAGATGATAAGGCTTGATTTGTGAATCTGGCAAGTCTAAAATTTTCAAATGTATCTTATTTTGGAAGATAAAAAAATTATCTCAAGAACCAACATTGAGTTCCAAAAAATTTTTAGGTGCGATTTTAGATAATCGGCTGAGAATCATTTTGCAAAAAAAATTCTTTGATCGGATGAAACTCAGGAAGGAGATACGATTTTAGTTTGACGGACTTTGAAGGCGCCGCCAGGCCCACAACGGAGCAGCAGATATTCTCAAGTGGAGCATCGCTAGATGGGCACATACCGATAGAAAATACCCAAACGCGGCTTAATGAATCGTTTATGAAAAGAGTACTTCATAAAAAAAATCCCAAGCGATAACAAAGAAAAAAATCGCTAGCATGCCTCAACACATTAGAAGCGAGTTCATATTTGAAATATCCAGAGGCAAAGCGCGCAGACTATCAAAGTCATAAATGAAAAAACACTACAGCCAGATCTGCCATGGTTTTAAAGCTTCCAAAAATAAAAAAATGTTGCCACAAAAGGCCAGGTTATCAAGTTTCACCGAACAGTTCATCGTAAAACAACTAAAGATATGACATCTAATATACAAAGTATATTTAAATAATTCGGAAAAAATTAAATCATCACTACCACATCATAGTGCAAATTTAAATCTTTCGATACTGTTAACAACACATTGAGCCACACTCGTTGTTACATTTTGTGTTTCGTGGATAAACCTTAAATCCACTAACCTCTTATGATAATCATAACATATGTAACTTATAACATTGAGCCCAAACTGCTTAATTTCGACGGGAAAAACAGCCACCACACTCCGCAACACAACCCGCAACAGACACAGAACAATAGACGGAGTAACAGCACGTCACTGAATGTCAGAACTTTGTATGGACAATAAAGTACAGAAGGGCCTCGATTCGCGCCTGAAAAAAAACCTCACATCCATGATTTTTACCCTAATACACATGAAAGTGATTTATCGCTCAGTAGCCCGAGAAGCCCAGTAGTACCTATCCCTACCAATCGCGGCCAAATTAGGTTGAACGGTTTAACAAACATCAACTTGAGTCGTCCAATACATATCGTCAATTCAATTTTACTCAAAATCACTTCTTGAATCTACTTATCTGGTTGGTAGATACGTAATCTGAGCGACATAGCACTGTCTTTCTAAACATGAAAATTCCTCATACAACAGAAAAAACTTGAGCAAATCGGACGTCCTTTCGCCCACCATCAAGCATTCATTTTTAGAATCAAAAACAATAAGTGCCTCACTAAGCCATAATGCCGGAAAAATGAAATACCCAAGATTTTTATGGAAAACCTCGACTGTATACAAAACTTGAACCGCCACGCTCTTGAATATAACACGAACAAATCAAAAAGGTCTGACAAAACATTGAGTAAGGTTCATGAATAGTGTCCATACGTCACCTGACATGCCCAAAAAACCCTCAGAACCATGTAGTCATTATTAAAAAAATCTCCACCCATGTCCGCTTCAGTACAGGACTGACAAACTGAGCTTAATTAATTCACCGCATTAAACACTTGCAAATTGATTTCCAAAAATAAAAACAAAATAACTCCCATGAGCGGTTACGCTAAAACGATGTAACACAGCGGAAAGAAGTTTACTGAAAACATCGGATATCGAGAGAGATTTTCTTAAAACTATCAATAGCAACCAGATCTTCAACTATCAATACACACGATAAAGTAAATAAGAATCCTAAAATCGGATAAGTATTTTAAACCAATTAAGAGTGGTGCAACTCTGAAGGGCCTAGACTTGTATTCTGCTGTGAATCTCTGCTACATGACAAGTACTGAAAGTTCGATATCCGCGTATCACAACGACGATCTCATTTAAACTTCATAATCTTTACATTTATGAGAGCCATGTTTCCTAAACACACCCAAGGAGTAATTACATCATAATTAGAAAAGTATATTTATCTATTAGCGTAGGACTCGAGTGATCAACCACTGACTCAAATATCCATGTTTACCAACATTAAATTCAAATTTCCAGGAAAAACCGAAAAAATAAATTTAGAAAAAAATCATTCTTCTCATTAATGCAATAAGAAAAATCGAATCGGCAGTGCACACGATATCTTGAGTACCGCGACCCAGTAAAATAAATTGCTATCAAAATGAGAAAACAACATATGAGAAATACCAGAATAACGAAAGCCTTGGAGTCACTTTAACAGGTAATTTATTGTAAGTATAAATATTCGAATATCTAACAACAAGAATTTGTATGTTTCATGAAGGATCGCCTGGTCGAAACCAGCAACGTATTCAAACAATCTATTCGGTCATAAACAAGAACGTTCGGGCGATACGTTGACGGTACAGGATTAGAGCGGTACGATAACAAAGTCACAAATAAAAGAGTGCCTAATAGAGTCTGTGGGAAAAGGTGAAAATTGATTACAAACACTTTTAAAATGTTTAACGCCCCCAAAAGAACGCCTATCATCCTAATACAATGATGACTTGTAACTATATAAAAATCACGTTAGACACTTCTGATTTATTTTAATGCGCAATTTGCGTAAATTCCCAATAGCATACACGCCGCAAAAGAATGCAGTTAAGTAAAGTTAGTATTAAAAATGATAAAGTTATGAAATCATGCGACAAGAACGACTCGACCATTAAGTCAACGAAAAATCAACCTAAGGATTGTAAATCTTTGACACGAAAAGAAAATTGATGCGCGCACTCATTTATGTTAGATTCCCACCAAGGTGCTGATAGCTAAAAGATCTTACCTGAGATTGGTTGATTTCGAGGATAGAGCGCATAAAAGTGGAAGGAAGACTAGTTCTCTCAACACACTTCAATTACTACTCACAGATAATACGAACATCGTTTCAAAACCTGCCAATCAGGTCTTCCCTACATATAAGGAAATGCGGAATCCCATTAAAATAAAGCAAACATAAATCATGGACGATCATATTTAAAAGTCTCGCTTCGATGATCTGCTAAAGCACACTTCCGAACTGAAATTTGTTTTTGTTGCCGCAAAATTTTTAAGCAAAAGTTGCATTATATAAAATTAGCAATCCTTGCGGAGAAATGAAAAGACATTCAATTCACAAAGCGGTAATTTTCGTCACAGAAAGATGAAACTTCTGAGATATGCTCAAAAATGACATCCAAGTAAGAGGAGAGGATGCGCTCATCAAAACATATGCTCATTACAAAACAAGCGAGAAAAACTTAGTAGCAGATCAAACAATTGGTCTAAAAACAGTAGTTGATTCAACGACATTAAAATATGGACATTAATCAATGCGCGGGCCCGACAAGGAACAAAAAGCCTCTTAGTTCAAAATCAATAATCGTGCTTTTCAAACACGACGCTAGCCGAAATTCGTAGATAGCTAAACCGAGGCAGAAATAGTTCAGTGCCAAAGAAATAGATACATGCGAATTTTTCTGAGATCCTCTGTATTCTCTAATACATTTGTTAAAAAATAGAAAAGTCTGTATTGTGGACCATTAAGCATGGATGTTCCTAAATAATGTGTGCTCAGTCACACGCCTAAGAACATCAATCGGAAAGTCCTTCAAAAGACGAGATATCAAAACAATATTGGAAAAAAAGAGCTTGCGGTGGGCTAGATAATCGATACTAACTGAAATATTGAGATCGTGCAGGATACATTAAATTTATCGACACTCTAATCAACGGGGACAACATAGAGAAAAGATGATAACATCTTGAATTATGTTTTGTTAGAAGTCCAATTCAGACAAGAACAAATTACCAATGCTCAGGAATATCACAGGATCATCAAAGATTATTCGTTTCTCTTGTGAACATGTTAAAAAAAAGAGTAAACGAGTAGAACTATATGAATAAAACAACTCAGGAACTTTTAAAGAAGTCCAAGTCTGCCCTCAAATCATCATAAAAATGTCTGAAACGAACATCATGGGATTGAGCAACAGTAGTTTAGTTTGTTCAAGAAATGGAAGGTGCGAGATTATTTTAGAGACCAATAAACGCATGAACAATCATGTGTCCATCCGTCCTCAATCACCTAGATGTTTCTCGGTTGATAACTTTACATACGTTATAAGGAATGGAAATGGAACCATTTGACGGAACCTATCCTTCGCCCATTTTTTGTTTCGTTTTTCGTTCCCAAAAAAAAACCAGACCATATTACATGTAATTTGTTCGAGAGAATGAATCGCATCCAAGTAAGTAATGAGTCCAAGCAAACCTTTGTTCCGGTCTCGTATGAACAACAATGACGAGCCACCGCACGAAATTTGCGAGACACAGGGATAAAAATATCTCGGTCAAAATGTCAGCTATTCTCTAGCGCTCATGAAAGAAAATTCAAACTTTAAAAAAAAGAAATAGTTCTGGTGAACGATTGTAATGGGAATACAAAATAACAATCAAACAAAAAAAAAAATTGACATAATATAGAGTTAAGCCGACAACAAGTTAGCTCGAAGAATCCGTAATTTAAGGTAGATACCGTCTAATTTCATTGGGCACAGGCATCCATATCACATTTAGGTTCTGGAATATAGCACATAAAACAGAACACCAAAATTATGTAATCTACCGACCATACGCGAGTGCGTGAAAACAAAAAATCTTATGTACCCACCGGAGTAGAGTGGAAGAGCAGGAGATTGAATCGAGCGGGTCTGACTTGGGACAAATATGAACGATAGTCGGAACTATCATTCCTGAAGAGTGTTATAGTGTTCTCATCCCAACATCTTATCTATACATTTTAAGACGAGATAAGAAAACTTAAACGTGCGCCATTCGAATCAAAATTGGGTCCCAGAAATGCCTATACTGTGGGTCTTCGAAACCGAGTCCATATCATGTAGAAAGGCAACGATGTGTTTAAATAAGTCGTCGTGACCGGATGCGTCGGGTGATCAATTTCCATAATTACAAGGAGAGCAGTAAATAAAACCCAAAAGAAACTCACTTCAGGCGACAGCTCAATCAAAGTTGGCACTTCGTAAAATTAATGAGCGGAAAGAACTTCTAAAGCAATAGTCCGTATTTGTAAAATCATAATCTTCCATTTATTGACGACGTTACGTACTTACAAGTCTTGGTTAACGAAAACGCTTCGAAGTTTTGCGAAGATAACCAGACAACTTGGGCTGCTGGGTTAAACGATGATTAATATTGTTGTATTTAATTATGAAACTGATAATCAAATTTTGTAAAACGTTCAAAGAGACCGGAGCAATTTCCGACACGACACAACACCAAACACCGAGAGTCACACACACCAGGAGAATGTATGGAAGTTTAGGAATAACTGATATTTCGTTCTGCAAAGCTTAAGATAAACACTAAACATACGAAATATCGGATATATATTTGCGAGTCAATAAAGAAACTCTATGATGCTCCTACAACCTGGCAGTCAAGGTTAAATTAAAAAAAATTGCTAACCTTTGTCGAACAGTACAAAATTACGGGAACCGATGTGAAACTTGGAATAAAAAAACACAGACTATACAACCTTCATCTAAAGGACGTCACGTGAAATCAGAGAGACATACGTATAAAACGTAATATTTTTCTCAACTCTCAATCAAAGATGGACTAGCTAACTTTTGACACAACTGCCTTTATATCAGTGCGCCAGAGAGAGTGACTCACACAACACGCTCTACCTCATGTCACATTAATAATAGACACACATGGGAATATCGACCAAGGGGTATACCATATATGTATAATCAATATTGCAGTCAAGACAAATAAACTAAATACCCAAAAAAAGTATTGGTTAACAAAAAAATCCGAAAATATATACAGGCTAGGCTTTGAAAAATTTTTAATGGACAAAGCAGATTCACTAATTGTGCCGTTCTGAAAACGTCAGTATGAGCTCAAAGATCAGGAAAAGTTAAAATAAACTAAAGTGCAGCTCGATTTTATGTGTCTAAATCGGTTGAATTGCATGAAAAAATGCTATTTCAAATGCGTACCTACGCAACCCACGATTAAGCTTTCCAATTGGTACCTCAAATTTACCAGGACCCTTCGGGCTGTACAATCGATTGATTCAATAACAAACGTAATCCGTTTCGAGTCTGGGGCAATATGGCACAAAAAGTAACCTGCTACGCTGCAATTTTAATCGTAATTCAAACAGGATTCATCCAAACACACCAACACGAGTTGTACTTCGAAAACCACCAGCTTCGACACTGTTATGAAAGCCGCGTAACTGATAAAGAAATTTTACACGCTTGTGAACTATAGCTAAGGAAGTTGCCAGAAAGCCAACCTCAGAACTAAAAAACTTGCCACATACAAAGAATAAACCGAGAAGAAACGTAGTACTCACAAACTTGAGCAAAGACACGGTTAATATAAACGTGAGAACAAAATAATAAAAATCCATGTTTGGAATGGCTGTCCAACCTTAGAAAAGTGCCCAAAAATCAATCTTAAAAATTGCAGCCCTTCGTCCAGGGACGCAATTGTACGATTTTCACGAAGATACCATTTAGGCACCGTGGGAATCGCACGTCGGGCCCGGAATTTAGATTTTTCCCTAAGTGCCTAAATCGCAATGACTTTTGTAATTAAATTTTCTCAGCATCAGATCATTTTTTGCGATAAGCGCCGACTGGAAAAATCCAAATCCGGCCCGAACGTCCAATTCCACGTGATAAAATACATCATTCGGAAAATTTAAGATTAATTCGGCACACTTCAGAGTTGAACGCCTACTTCCAAACAGGGAAATATTTTCAATCCTCAAAGAATCATCAAAACTGTGTATTCCATACAAAGATAACGAATACACGGTGTTATGTTTTGAAATACAGAAGTACTAATCTACAAACAACGCTATCAAACAATTTTCGAAAAAAATTCTAGCGCGAATTAGAAAAACGGTTATTAGCCTTCAATCAGGTTTCAGAAAACGGCTATTAAACAATAAATTCCTTTTCGATCAATTACCGCATGGTGAACAATCATCCAAAAACGTAACTCCGAAAGAATTTGATTCACGTCAGTTGTTCTCCAAGAGTGATCCTCACACATTCAAACAAAGTTTTTTACAAATGTTTTTTTAATTTTAGTCAAAATAATTTTAAGATCCCCCATCCACGCAGAATCTAATGCAGTTTCAGAAAAATATACTTTAATATTTTGCGAAAAAAATTAAGCGCAAAATCAGACAATCCCACTGCACCAAAAAAGCTACCGACTACTTCTAGAATAGTAACCGTGGGGATAAGGACTCTAAAAACCCACTTACTAGTTCGAATAAGAAAATCTAAATGTTTTTGAACGTCTAGGAAAAATAGCTCCTACATACATTCTTGTCGAGATTGCGTTGACCACCTCTACCCCTTGGAATCACCAGGAGCCGATATATCGCCAAGCTACCTAAACCCTTCTCAAATGGGCCAAGAATAAATGTCACAGAATGTTCTTCCGAATACCTATAGAAGAATTATGGATCCAGAAAAAAATACTCATTTTTTGATATGGTTCGAATATACGACGAGTTATTTTTTGAGACTTTTCGCCGAAGTTTATCTTCCACAAGAAATATTCGAACACAGACACCAGATACAATGTGAATGAGCCAGTTTCATTTAAAGTGTTTTGTGCATTTCACTGTCACTTTGATACAGATCACATCGAAAAAATACACAAAAAGTTTTCTATCCTTTATTTGAAAAAATAGCCATTTTCCATAGAATGCTGATATTTTTCGATCGAGTTTTATTTACTTTGAAAAATCTAAGTTATGATTAACTTAGATAATAGACAATTGGATTTAGATGACGCAAGGCAGATACTTGGTGCGTGTAACCCATAAAAAATAAATGTGAAGACTACGATCGCACGTACACGTGAATGCTACCCCTTGTTTCCAATATATTCGAGAACTCAAATCAAAAGTCCCCCCCCTAGAATTGAATGAGTGATCAAAAAAATAACTCAACTCGCATCAAAGGTATTGGAGCTCAAACCTTATTTTCTGTAAACAACGTCCGAAGTAGGCCGATATATCGGTCTCTGTGTGCCTTGAGCACTTTTTTCTGTATCAGTTGGCTAAAAGAAATTTCTTAAAACTTGGGACTAACTAATTCGGGAAAAATACAAGCAAATACATTTTTAACTTTTGAAGCAA
>SCLH01000539.1:51171-75701 GCA_004367855.1 Oikopleura vanhoeffeni | reverse complement strand
TTCCGATTTCTGCCCAATAATTACATTCTAAAATTTCAAGTCAAATTATTTACCAAATAGTCTACACCTTTCACAAAAATCATGAATTTATTGTGTTTCTGTCGGAAATACTCAGTTGCGTCTATCTACAATTAGTTAATCACTTTTAAATAGTAAAAATGCACTATACCTACAACTCAGAAAAGGATCTTCAAACTTAATATTAGACTTAGATCTTAGCTACTTACACGTAGGTGCTTCGACTTCGTCCAAAATTATTTTTCGACCAAGAAAGAGCTTTTCTTCTTATACATTTTTAGATATTTTTCTCATCCTCTGAAAGATGCAAACGCAAATCTTAGAGTTCATGAATAATCACAAATTTAAACATCTATAAAATTATATATGTCATCTAAGTACCTTCAAACAGAGCCACTAGACATAGATCACAAAGATGGTAATTTCTTATGACAGATAATTGATTTGAGTTTAATACGAACAACCGCCTATGTTCTATCGCTTGGGCCTAGGCTAAAATAAACCTCAGTGGCCTCGATGCTAACAATGTTTTACACCTAACTAACGTTTTACTGTCGGCTTTATTAAGAATTTATCTGTGTGTTTCAAGGGCTCGAAACTTATACCATTCCTGATAGGTTTATTTAACTCCAAAATTACTTAAACTGCGTGGAAAACAAATTCCGATCAAGGCTAAAGAATCTCAAACATGAATTTTTGGGTCCTGGATTACTTCTTGATTCCTTGCCTTTAGATCTGTGTGTAAGCCTTACTCTTTTTTAGTAATATTAACACAGATACTAGTCCTGACGAATGGTAAAGAGATCCAAATTATTCTATCTTTTGACGAGTTGTAGCTAGCAGAACTTCCCGAAAATTATCCGAACTTAGTAGTCCCCTATCTGACCTTAATTTATTACATAAACCGAAAGCATATTGACGATTTTTTACTAGTAGCGTTTTTATGGTAGTATCTGTCACGAACAAATTTTCATTTGAAATTTCTTAATGTTGTGAGCAAGCAAGTTTTAAAAAAAAAGTAACTGACTTTAACAATGTATATTTTAGTTGAGATTTCTCGTACTTTATTTTACACGCAGACTGCCAAGTCGACTCAGTATGAAGGACGTACATTTACATAATCACTTTATATTTCGAAAGCGGTAGTTGTGAGGAAAAGCCGTCGATGCGCAGCAGGCGATATTTATCCCTAAGATTAGGATTGGTACAGAGTTTATTTAAAAATTCGTGTTTCATTATGGCACAATTTGGACTTACTCACTGATATTTCAACCGAGTAATCGCCCTGTATAAGCCAGTTTTCTTATTACAGTTTTAGCAATTTTTGTATGTATTCTCCCGTCCTATTAAGAGAAGTTTTTGTTATAGAACACAAAATATATTCTCGAATTTATATTCCGAACATTTCGTCAACACAGTTCGAGACACCTGCTATGAACTCCATCATTATCTTTAAAATTCAGTGCGGCTGCCGATAATTCATGGATTTTTGGAGTGTTGCCGAGCACTGAATTAAGTTCATTAACAATAACTAGTTAACGGTTAATGTTGAGATATTTTCTCATGTTCTTAAGTGAGCATTCTTGTCAGTTATTGGCTCAAAATCACATTACTCTGAACTAGTTGCATTGCCCAATATTTAGCAACACCTTACAGTGTGAACCTTATTATCGTCCGGGAAGATTAGGTATAACTGTCAGAGAGCTTGATCAAATTCTATATTCAGCCCGTTATGACTTTTTTATTATACCATATCGAAATACGAAGATACTGTGACAATTCATTACTTGTCATGAGCATGAATATGACGTTGGTCGTCGAAAGTTGACCTGAGTAGATTTAACCCCTTATTCAAGAATTGATCACGAATATGCCACCTGAATAGTTATCATTTGTGTTTTTAATTTTTATTGTCCAATTCTCTGTATAATAAATCGGTTTGCATTTTAATTGACGATAATTTTATTATGTAACGAATACACTAATGAATCCTTGTAGTTACAACCACGTAATATATTCGGCAGGTTTTGGCCACTTTGGAAATTTTGTGTGATAAGAAATTTCAAAAAAATCATATTAAAGTCCGCGCGGCCTGCGCTTCTGGGCGGGGCAGCCAGCTAGCGCACAGTAGTAGGAGATTAGGGGTAGAAGCAGAAAAAATAGAACTTATTGCTTGATAGAAAAAAATTGTATTAAGGTTGAGTGCAAGAGATTTTACAAACTAAATAAATCTATTTTAAATAATAATTCACATAGCTGATAAGGAGAAAGTTCAGCTCAAAGAATGTGTGCAGTCCAGGTCTAATAACATTTTTGATGCAATGTATTGATTGCAATTCACGAGTTTTTCGGACGAACCAAAGCATCGTCAATAATTTTTCCTATAGAAATCACAGTCGTAGATTATTACGGCAAATCATGGACATATTCTTCAGTAATATTTAGCTCTTGACTGTTGTACTTTACTTTACAACAAAATAATGCTTGATAATCTAAGTTTATGTTTGCAAGAAATTAAAAAATTGTCAAACTTTTAATCATAATAGCACTGGCGTATTAGAGTCAACCCAATTAGAGAGTCTCATTCTTTATGACATGTAAGTAAAGCAGTAACTTCCTCAGATTTGGATGATTTGAGACGCAAGACGCTGAAGATGTTGATAATCAGAATTTTTTTTCCATAAATTATACGATAAAATTGGCTCGATTTAATGAACAATACGGAGACATAATTTCTTGATCTGGTGCGTTTCAGCGCATCAGAAGGACACATTACATAGTAAATTGCCGCGACGGGGTGTGTTATTAATGCCGATGTAAAAGTTCGCCAACATTCATCAATAAAAATGAAAAATTATCCCGATAGCGATCGACACAATATTCGTAATATGTTGACTGAGAAAAGAGTACCTTAAGCTGGGATGATCGAATGACTATTGAAACATCCGGAATCACGAGCATTATATTGGGCCTTGCGTTCCCTTCAAAATGTGTCTTCAATGAACATGTGGCGCCCTATCTCGTTATCCATCGAGATTGAGTTGTGTGCTTCAGTAACCGCGTTTTTGTTTTGTAACATCAGTTCTAGCTACCTTCATCAGCCAGCAAAACAGAGATACTTACTGCGCTCACACCAGACAATACCGTAAGGTAAGGCAATAGTTCTTCCTTTGATGCGCTAGATCATCTGGTTGAAAAAAACTGAATGAGAGTAGTAAGTCGTTCAATTTACTAGTTGTCATGCTGATTGAGCTCATAGAAGTAAAATTAAGTTGCAACAACACCCGTAAGCCTTTGCCGATAAATTTCGGAGAGTTGTAAACTATAATACACGCGGACGAGATAAGAGAGTTCACTGTCACCTGGTTGTTATTTCTGAGTTAAAACCAATACGCATTTTTTATTCCTTAATTGATTCTCATATAACTTACAAGATTTCCTAGGATTGAATACTTTTATGATATAGAAATGACGTTGTCTCAAATGTGAAAAATTTGATGACTGACGCTTTATCGCTGAGCACAAACGAAATGTATCATATGCGCTCCGCGCGGTTCGATAATATTAGTGACCATCAAAAAGTGTAAAGAAATATTCGCATAACATCAGCACGCGTTTTGACCAACTTCAAACTCAATTACCACCTTTATGTTTCTGTATTTGCCTAATTTGTCTTGTCGACCTCCTATTTGGGTTAAAATTGCCGTTCAATTTCTTTCGAACAAATAATTTTCTTGTAAATAAGCATTTAATTTTCCATTATTTTGAGTTTCATTAAAATCATCTTAGTTAGAAAATAATTACGTTCTTCGTATAAGATGACTTCAGACTTAAAATAAATGTGGGCTACTAGCTCGAACACAGATATCCTCAAATACCTAATTGCTAAGAAACTTGACTTCTCTCTAGACATGGTCGATATCATTGTTATCGTCTTTCACACATATCTAATTTTTTAAGAATATTTTGACGAAATCCTAAAAAAAAGTAAGGAAAAATAAACTTTCAACGGCTCATACGCATAAATATTCTTCAACTAAATGTATTGGAAACAAGAATCGGCACAACTCTATGACATATTTATAGTAGCTAGTCTGTGATATTTAATATTTGCTGCCGTTAGCTTTTGGCTCCCAAAGACTGTTTGTAATCCTTTTAAGATCGCTAGAGGTATGACGGGGGTTAAATTATCACCAGAACTTCAACTAGGATTTGTGCCTCCTTAATCCACCTATAATTTTTAAATTCTACGGTCCTGTGAATAATTTTCATTCTAAACACTACTTGCGATTCATTTCAACGAGGCAGCAGATGAGTTTATATAGATGTTATATGTGTAACAAAGAAACTAGTTAACTTAATCGTGAATACAATTATAACCGATTTGATCGAAGCAATACTTATTTGTAGTCCCCAACTTTGATAGATTAATCTCGGCAAGAGACTAAATCAAATTACTATTTAAAGGTGATGGAGTGCAGATATTTTTCAGAATGGTTTAAAGATGTGGTCAACCCCATCTCGATGGACTTTCTTTCTTCGCAATTGAGGTAGGGCGTAGACATTGTGGGCGGGCGTGGATCCGACTGGGTCCTCTCAAGTCAAGCCAACATTATGAACTTAGAGAGCCATTTGAGACTTTTAACACGTTCTTGAATGTTTAAGAAATTTTTTGAGAAAAATAAGTTTTAATTTGGAGTATAACATAACCATGGATAGACAATAGATAGGATCTATTTCGGTAGCTCCGGATAACTCTATTTACTATTCGTGCTATCGCAGCTTTTGCCCTTCCCTGCACACAATGGCACAACATGAGTCACCATATTACTGGGTATTGTGTATTTGGAACTACGATTTTATACTATATTCATTCATATCAGTAATCCCACAAGTACTAGAAGCTATATATATTAAAAAATCTCTAAATCGTACATACTTAATCCGACGCTGCACGAAAAACCTCTCACACCTGCTCGTACGTTGTAGATTATATTTGTTTTAACCTGAAGCGGCCCATAGAGTTGATGTTTCAAACTCTGAATCTTATGTGTTGACAGACTATGAATCTCTTATTAATTAGGTGTAAGTCCTTCACCTACGAGATAAATGCCGCAATAAATCACTGCATCAACCTAACGTGATAGTCTCAACAGACAAGACATTCGATCGTTGTGAAGAAATACACGAACTTTCAGACGATCGTTGAAGACTACTACAGCAATTCAGACGACTGTTTGATATACCAGTTAGCACGGCAACGATTTCCGTTTTGAGAATTCGACGACCGATTACTAGCAGTTTAATCGACTTGTCCTATACACCGAACAGTAACGACTTTTTCTTGACGAATACTCATTGATATCTCATACGACCGATGAGATATATCATTAATCTATACGAGGGACTCGTAATCGTGTCTTGCACGACATAGTTCGAGTAGACTCGATAGTCTACTCTGAAGCTAGGTTGCTATCACTTAGCTGTATTAGCGCGTCTAGACGAAATTTTCATTAACAGAAGAATTAGGTTCATCAGGATCGAGTTCATTCCGCTAATGATGGATTGGATCAAATCTCCAGCAATAATTATCCATTACAGTTTAGCTTTAACGAAAATTATATTGATTTGGTAGGTTACGCTTGTGTATAATTAGGTTAATCATTATATGGTTTTTGTAAATCCCAATTAGAACGCAAGTCATCATGAAAAAACAGATTCCTACAGGATTTGGAGGGTGTTCGACAATAAATCCATAAGTGATAAGTTGGGCATATAAGTAATGCGTTAATTGCTTGTTCCGGCATCGTCAGTCCAATAAGAGAGGGGATCTTTGTAGTGTTTCGTTTTAAAAACTGTTTTAAGAATTACATTCACAAAAGTATTCTAAAATTTCGGTTCCCTTTATCTCTGATTCTGTATTTCTTTTGTGATGTTACAATCCAAGATAATACGCACGAGGTAACTAGAGCCTCAGTGAAATATCTATCAGGACAAATCAGTTCAAATAATTTCACCGCTCGAACAGATACTTTTTCTCAGAACCTGTAGTACAAGTTAGGGTTATTTCTGAAACAATACCACCGGATAATTTGTTGACAAAATTTTTTTTGAAATGTGCGTATGATATGACTGAATCACTAAACAAAATTTGAGAATATATTTTTTAAAAATGTTAGGTTCTTAATCCTCTCGTAAGAAATCTAGTGTTCACAGGCAGTCACGAGTGGAAACTGTTTCGAGTTTCAAATTTTAGTTTTTGTATTAATTTTGAAATAAATTTTCTCTCTGCAAAATCGCCAACTAATTTCATAAATCTTTTCTTTGTAAGACCAGTTGTTTATGATCTCAAAGACATTTCATAAATTAGAATAAAGGCTGTTTTGGCTCCATTTATACCGAATTTGAATATTTACGACACACTCAAGAACGTACATCAACAACATGATCCGGGATAGATTTTAAAATAGATTGCAATTCAGCACCATAAAAAGATAGGATCAAATATTATTTTTTCCATGATATCAGATAATGATATACGACTATAATACATATAGTTACACAAAATAGAAGTTAATGTGTCCAGGGAGCATGAGTAGTTCAAACAGGAACTGTTGCACTGCATCCGAATGGGAGGTACCTACTATATGCAACACGTTAAAGAATCACAGTATATTTTTGGAAAAATAAAAAACGAAATTTTTTTTTTAACTGTTTATAAGCATTTTAATTTACCAGTTTGGTAAAGTGATTGTCGACATAAATTTTAATAAACGCCGAAGTGATTTTCTATGCGGACACCCATCTGTACCACAGATTAGTGCACCCTAAATTATCAGCCTTATATACGATTAAGTGGTGATCACTAGGCCTTTTCTCAGCGTGCTGTTTTTCGTGAGGCGGCAATTAAATGAAACTTAAATGCGGAGAAATAAGATGTTCTTTTTTAACTAGTTAGAAGATCAAATTCATCAAGTTATCCGAAATTAGTCAACTCTTCGAATGCATCTCAGCAGACAATGTAAGCTAATATCCTAAGTTGTATGTCGTCTTAATCCCGTGCGTAGACACTTAGGTAGGGGTCCGTAGGTTGACTCCCGTCTCCGCATTTCTTTGAAGAGCTGATGACCTATAATCATATTTTAAAGATGCATTTTTACAAATTTATTATCTAACTCGAGAGTGGCACTCAGAGTGTATTGACTTATGGTTTTTATATTTTAACAGAAAAGTGAGCTACATCAAACTTATTACAACCTCGCATCTGAGAATGTCGCAAGCAAAATGGTACTGGAAATAGTAAGACATAGGCAGACGATGTTACTTACATTATAAATTAAAACGTGAAAATGATTTGATCACATGGCTCAATAATTTAATTGCAAAATACATGTTGAAAAACTATTTATAATTGTCTACTTTTTATCTTTTTGTGTAATAGGGATCTTACACTGATTTTTATGTTTTGCAATCTGTACATTAATTTTATCATATTGTATGGATTATTATCTAGACTCTTCCTAGACAAGGTTATAGTAATTGAAATTATTGATGCTGTTATTTTCCTGTTAATTTTACTCAATAGAAAATTTTTCAATTAAATCCATATCAGCAGGTTGCTATCCCAAATAGATTCGTCTTGCCAAAATAGTACTTTGCAATATCCTCGATTTTCCACATAACATATCCCAAGAACCATCGGATATTTTGCACTACGTGGAATTTCTAGCCTGTATAATTCCTGCCAAGGTGCCTCGCAGAATTGCCAAAAGCAATATTCAGCCGCAGGACTTCTGGACGTCGGAGCTTTAGTCGCCTTTACACACAAATTACTATCAGGTGGCATAAATGTGAATGAGGCGGTGCATATTGGTTGGAATTTTACCATTTCCCATAGAATTTACGTTTCCTTTAGGATTCTTTCAGATCTTCAGTAGCAGTTTGCTAGGAGGTCATCGTAAATTATACGCAATTTTGTATTTTATTTTATCTCATACCTATTCGTAAAAAAACTCGCTTAATGATATTTAAACAACTTTCTACCAAATTATAGCCCTAGTCATTACGATATCGCCTCACGCGATTGTGGCGTATGTTGCATTACTCTTCACTTTATGAAGCAGATCGAACAAATATGTTTGAGTTCCCATGTCCTCCATATTGCCAAAAAGCCAATTCGCCGAGTTTTGAAATTTATTGAGCAACTTCTTCTCAATATTGAGCCTCCCCTTGTATGTGCTGTTTTCAGCCGACTTAATTTTTTTATTTTAATCAGAGATTAGTTTTCCATATGCGGCTTAGTTGTTGAAAACTCATAATAGCGATAACGTTTTACTGTGTAAAGTATGTGACAATAGATTAAGGATAAAAGTAATAACCTCATTATCCTTCTCAATTTCCATTCGAAATGGTAATATCTGTTTAATACGATTATCCTCTTTATGTGTGTTTGACGTCTATTATCTCATGATTCAAGTACTTATCCTTTTAATTACATCCATTTTGTCAGATTTTTATTGATTGTTCTTACCGAAGTCTTTTCTGGTTTGAGTCATTATAATATTGATTTATATACTATATGATTGATTATTTTACAATAAATATATTCTGTTTTAATACGTCTTTGCTGACGTTTCTTTCATATTAAAGCGTTGATATTTTAAGTAGTTTATGATTCATTTGAGTAGTTTAAGACTTATACATAAACCAAAATTCGATCAAATAACTTTTTTCTAAGCCTTTTATTCAAGAAATAAATTGAAATCATCGTGATTAAATCAGAGCTTTCCTCTAGATTATCAATTAAATCAATATTTGAAACCATGTCACTTTCTATTTTTCCCTTTTTAATTATTTCCTAGATATTTTTATTATTTTCGTAATTGAATAAATATTCCTCACTAATTTTTTCAAGAAAAATCAGTAAATATGTCACTAGTCATTTTCAACCCCGATGACTAAATTTCAAAAAAGTTTGTCTTTGCGGATCGAGTAATTAATTTAAGCCAGGATGCTCTTTCGATAGACTTTTTGTGAGATTAAATTAATAATTATTGTATTTCCGCATGCCTTGTATTGATTGATAGGCTCTTATTAGTTCTCAATTGGCTGTCATGTTACTTAACCTAAGTAGGAGGACATAAATTACAATAGATTATAGGTTGGGTCTCGAAAGAGAATTTGTTTTTGATAAATTAGAGCTATGAATGTCAAGTTTATTGAAACACCATCATAAACAACCCGGGAAGGAGGAGTAGGCTTTTTTAAAGTGTTTTTGTTTGGACCGCCTGATAAAAAGTATCGTCGTTTTGGAGGTTAACCATCCGTATCGCCGTCCTCACTTAGGTGGTACCTTGTCAGCTTCAATCCTTAAGCACGTGCATGTACCACTATATTTAATAGAAAGTGAGTCCATGAATAATATTCCTCTTCCAGATTTGTCAGGAGACTCCACTTTGAAGCAACTTATAGCAAAACTCATTACATTATTTAATTATACGACGCCCACTCCTGTGACATCGGCTATTGCCATAAGTTCCACGCAAGTATTAGTAGCAATCTTTGCATACTGGATTGAAAGAAATGTATAATGGCTGAACACCTTAGTGGGTACTTTCCTCTTCATTGTTTTTTGATCTTATCAATAAAGTAGCTTCATTTCTGTCCGGCTTAACCGTGTTGTGTATATATTAACTCGTAGCACTTTAATCACGATTTGACCGCCAAGACTTGCGATTCATTCGGAACTATGTGACCATTCTAGTTAGATCCGAGCCATTATATGCAAAGTTTCATGTTTTTCAAATACTATTTTTCATAGTCTTAAATACATTCAACGCCTACATTGCAATTAAAATTAGTAAACATAAAAATAAAAAAGATTCCGTTGGAATGAACAAATTTAGCAGTTTTATGTGGTATTGAGAAAAAAATAATTCGACAAAAATTCCCCCAGTAGTGCACCGGCGAGCAGCCCCAATAATCATACAATCAAACGTTCTATTATTATTTTGAACGTACTGTTAGTTAAACTTTCAAAGGTTTTCTCTTAAGCTTCCATTTTGTCTAACAATATATTATATGTTTCATCAACACTATCTCTCGTTAATTCTGACTCCTTGAAATTATGCTTTTAATATCATTGTTGTTCCACAACCAGGACGAAGTTCACGCCTACGCGTACTCGCAAAAACCTTTTTTGATTCTAATTAATTAATTTTTCGAATTTTTGCTCTTAGTAGTGCTTATTCTAACCGAGGCAATTTTCAATTATACAAACAGAAATCTTGAAATCTAGAAAAAAAGCCCAATCTTCGGTAATTATTCAATTTTGCTTCACCTTCTCTCTCCGCCTACGTCATTCTATGTCATCAGCATTTCATGAAAGCTAATGATTCTGAGAATCCTGCTCTACGTTTTTAAATGGACGGCCAACTTGTAATCGCATTTATAGTCCTTAGAAAATTCGTTACGATTACTTCTTGAGGTGGTCTTATCCGCATAATTTGACGATACTTTGAAAAATGATGACTATACTCGGTGTTGGTTTATCCAAATGATCAAGTAATTTTTGAAAAGTACTTCTAAGATACGTCAAAATAAATTCCAAGGTTCAACTTCAACACTTTTTAAGACCTTTTTTCTCATTAACAGGAAAGTTCTGAATAATAATCACGTGACGAATAATCCAAAAAATAAAGTTCTGAAAAGATGTCACTAAATAAATCACCTTATTTCTTGAAAAATATATCACGTCGACGTTGTTTGGTAAATATTATTATGTTTTCAATCAACTCTCTATAACCATCTAGGTCGTTATTATCCATGTCAAAACTTTTACGGCGCGAGATTTGAGCACCTATCTTGGACTTCGGCCCAAACCATACATTATTAATTTGATAGGGCACGTATCGTTTTCCGGCACTTGAAGTTAATCGCAACACAAAAGCTTAAAAACTTCTAAGTTAACCACGTTCACTTCTTTTCAAAAATTCGCATTTACAGTTCAACTTTTTGACAAAAAAACAGTACTCACTCCTTTTACCACTTACTTCCTTACAATTCGGCGTTACGTGATCATTGTGGGGCTATAGTTGTATGGAAAAAAGTTCTTAGGAATTTTTTCTGTATCACGCATGAAGTTTTAAATTTTGAATTTTAAAAATTTTTGCATAAAATAATACTGTAATACAGTAATAACTTATTCATTAAAAAACGCACAAACAGCATTTCATCTTAAGATTTACATAACTTTATAAACTGTCTGTCCATTAACTGGTTAGCGTCGTTAAAATCGATATTAATGAGGATATGGTTCACATCCAGATATCTGCCAAATCGAGTCTACGAGTTACATTTTTCTTAACATAAATAAGTAATCTGTAAAATATAAAAAACAACTTCTTCATTACTTTCATCCTTTCACAGACTAACCCGACATTTAATTTTCTTTTTAAAGACACAATTTAAAAAACCCTTGACATTGTCGGTTGTACTGCGCTCAGCAAGAGAGCCACTGTTTTACATCTCTCCACATTAAAATTTCCCTTGATATAACAATTGTTTCCATGAAACATGGGTTCAAAATGGCAACAACAGAGAAAACAACTTTTTTTGGATAAAAAATTGACCTTAATTCGCCGTTTTGATTATTAATAAAATAGGACAGAGGTGAAATGATATTAAAAGTGAAAGTAATTAATAGTGAAATCGAATTTTATTGAAATGTATTGTTTAAAAAATACGTAAATGGAATTTTTGCTGTAGCTTGTGACTTTTGTTATGAAATGTTAGTTTTTAGTAAATGTGCTAAAATCTTAGTGAAATTATATTTTTTAAGAGTAAATGTATTCGGATTAACTAGTTTTGAAAAAAAAATATATTGTTATATTTTGTATTGTTCACTTCAAAGGTTAATCTAATTTTTTCTATTTAGAGTCGTTCTGACTCTATACAGAGAAATTCAGCAATACACCAACATACTCAACCTTCTGATAACAACGTACCTGACAGCTTTCTCCCTCCTGGACAAAATTTCAATTTCCATATATAATTTTACCAAACGTCATGACAGTTTTACATTTTGATAAAAATAGGTTTGAAAAAAACTATGATTTATTAAATGATTTAATTTTGCATTCTTTTATCAATTCTTCCATGTTCTTGAATGAATTTATATAACGATTTGTATCTTGTTAACGGGGTATACGAACCTCCTGATTTAATAAAGCCTACAGAGGCATTTAAAAATGCTCACAAATTGATACGGAGGTGATAATTTAAGTTTACTAAGTAAACCACAATCATGCAAATAAAAATTTTCTACAATTTCCGCATTTTTATCGATTTTTGTTCTAAAGTATTTTTTATGAAAAGATAAGTAAAATACGTTTTCTCAAAAATTTGACCACTAATGACAACTTCAAATATATCGACTTTGAAGTAAGCCAACTGCTCATCAAGTGTTTCACTGCTCTTCTTTTGAGCCTTGTACTATCGAAAATCGAATCACTTTTTTTTTCTGAACAGTTTTGGGAAAAATGACCAAAAAAATCAGCTCATTATGCGAGTTCTAGCGCAAATCTTCAAAAAAGCTTTCCTTAGTAATCTCTTTTTGAAAATTTTCTGACGGAATTACTTGATAAAAGTATTTGAGCTTATTTTGCAAACACTACCTCGGAAGGACGCTAGATTATCTGAAGTCTGAATTGTTAAATCGGCTGGTTATTTGTCGTGTCTAGATATTTATGTCAGTCGCCGGACTTCGAAAAAAACTTCTCCATATTAAAATTTTAGTACTGATATCACTACCGGTACTGATCTGTGAAAATTTGAGTCAATTGGAATATATTCCTCGCTGGGAGTGAGACTAGATTTGATGCAAATTTTGGAAAATGTCACCTTTGTTACCGGATACTTACCTTAATTGGTGATGTTAATAGTCAATAATAGATTTTCGATGTACTTTTTTCGCAATGTAAGGGATAGATCTTACAATTAACATTTTTTGGTTTTTTCTCATGACTTTAGTTTTTCAGATATAATGGTGGATTCACCGTGGGAAATGTGTTCAAAGTTCGTTGACCCCCTTAGGCCTCGGATTGCATTTGTCAGATTCACTTTTTCATTTCTTTCTTGAATTGGCAGAACAACTCCTAATCATTTTTCAAGCACTGTCAAAATTCACTCACCACCATCCTCTCAGAAGAGCGTTATATTGAACGCAAATTGAATTTCTGCATGAATAATGACGTTGCAAGAAGTAAGGTCAAAAAATCTGCCAACTCTAACTTACTCATTATTCCGACTGTAGAATTTTAAAAGCAAAAAACTTTGCGCGCTACTATAACCCCCTTAACTCTTACACTTTCAATATTATGCTTGTTACTTTTGAAGATGATGTTTATCATGTAAGAGAAAGAAATTATTTTGACTTAGATAATGATGATCAAAAGTCACTGTTGGCTTATGTTTTTGTTTCCTTATCAAAATAAAATGTTGTGTTTATTCTTCAGAATATTTAATTGTTACAATTAATGAACATCTACCTAGGTCTTGAAATAGCGCTATCTCCTATCACAAGTGTTTCGAAATCCACAGAGTTTCTTAGTAGGACATAATTCTGCGTATGATTAAATAGCGGATATGCTTGATATGGAGCGCCACATAAGTTTGCATTGACTGCCATCCGTTATGTCTTACTAATGCAATGTCTAAGACACATTCAAGTTAGACAACGATCACTGGATTCGAACAGCTGCGACAAGCATATAGGAATCTTCAGATTCAAGATTCTCACTTAGGCTTCGAAAATCGATCATGCATCTATAAATATTAAAAACATGTTTGAGAGGAAGTTTATCAGAACAACTTTTTTCGACCAAATAGCTCCTCGTTAGAGTGGCGACTAGAATTTCGTTTTATTAAATAATTATTAATTATGGTAGATAATTTTTTCGCCATAAAGAAATAAGCAGCTCCTATTGAGGCACGCAGTGAATTAAGCCTATTTTAACCCCCAGTTTCTAATTCTGGTTTTACTTAGCTTTTGCAAACAATTTATTAGCAGATAATGCAGGAATTTCTAATCTCGGATCACGGAGATTAGAATTTTCAGGATGTGATGTCCAAGAAATACGTGTTTTTTGCAAAACGTGTTCTAGAAAGAAAAATATCTTACACTTAGTCGACAAAAAACGCCACTGTAAAGTTTCTCTGGTAATAGTAATCTATCAAGGCTATTGTAATGCAAAAGTTGGGCCTTGTATCATAATAACACTGGGAGTGACAAATTTCCGTTATGCGTATTCTTCTTGTTTTCGACATCATGATGTCACGGAAGGTAAGAATATACACAAGAAAGTGATTGGCACATCTATGACGCAGCTTTGAAGCTATGTTCTACAAATCTGAGCTTTTAATCTTATATAATTATCCTTGAATTCAGGTGGCTGTGTTGGCTAGTGATATGTTTAGCGAATACATGATGTCATAATATTTAGGAGCGGCAACCTGCGTACACCAACAAAATTATTATCTCGTGCCGTTATTCAAGACATAAGGTCGGCCAAATAGATTATGTTTTGTTTCAAAAATTGCTTAAATCCTTTTTAATAATAGAGTTAACAAGGCCTAGGAACGTTTTAGCTTATTTTCGCATAAAACCAACAGTCTTGCTAAATATTTCATGAAGAATCACTTCTCTAGATTTTATATATACTTCGTATTACATCAAGAATATCGACGCTCATCGAATAGAGTCTGCGTCGTACCTAATTTCATGTCTAAATTACTACACGTAGTACTCACCATTGTTGAACTGTCGTTGCAGGCGAATTCGTGTATTCTTGACGATACCTTATCCACTGACAAATTGCGATTCATTTCACATGGAATGGTTCGTGTAAAGTCCCCAAAAACATTAAATTAAAAATCATTAGAAATTGTTGTATTATCCATTAATACAATTGATAATATACTAGTAATAAACAATATCATAGCATAACATTGTATTTGTCAATAAACGATAGAGTTTCTCTCGTGTTCAAAATACATCCACTCAAGAAAGCAATCAGTTCACTAAAAAGAATTTTAGCACATTTCACTAAATGAATAGTTTCACATATCTATGACGCCTACGCAAATGAAAATTGGGTTAGAATTTAATACATTTCGCTCACTTTTTAATACATCTCACTATTTCAAATATAATTATCTATTTTCAACTTTAATACATTTACTCACTTTATCCTTCAAAAATGTCCTGCACTATACTAAAAATATGAAGCCTATTACACCCGACATCTAATATGAAAATTTATACTTGCACTAGAATAAAATCTTTTTCAAATGTTTACCAGTGCAAATGAAGAACTTTACGTTAGGTATAGCCAAGATGTGTTGTAGAATTTCATCAATAGTTAGAGAATGATAATGAAGATCATTATATAATCGTACACCCACGATTAATTTGAACATACGAAATCTTTAACTATATACCAGATAAACTTTGATAAGCTGAATTTCTTGCCTGATATGTTGTTTTAGTGAAGAGAATTTAAGAAATCTATAATAAAAATTTTGGACCTTGATTTGCGATAAAATATTTGATTAATATTCGAAAAAAAAGTCGACAAAAAAGATGCAAATAAAGATTTTATGATTGTTTCTACAAACGAGCAATGTCTATAGTAAATACATGTGTAATGTGTACATTTTGGCATTTTATGAAAAATGTATTAAGTAGCTGGCAATGTTATTGTTCTTTACGCTCACTAATTAATTCAATCTAAATACATTCAGGATAAGAGCATCTTTGACAAATCGCAGGAAAATTTCATAATGTTTGAATTTTTATGCGATTTCAAAATGAAACTCGAACCAAAGTAGTCTCCTGTATCTAAAATGGATTAAAAATTCGTTTTATCAAGCGTGAATTACATGATTATATTCGGCTTCAGACTAACTAGTATAAGTCAGTAACAAAAAGATATACGACTTATATTTTCTTGAAGTTTATATGACATCCAGTCGTGCCGAGTTTATGCAACCCGTCATGTAATGCAAATAGCGAGAATAAGAGCTATCTCATCGTTGCGTGAATTTTTTCAAAATCATCCGTATCGTCTTAATCATGACTATTATTGGTTTACTCGTTTACGATTTATATGAGAGAAAGTATGATGCCATAACTTGTCATTTGTGAGTTGAATGTCATTGCTTTATTTCCAATTTCAAATCGACAGAGACCATAGTATCAGATATGATCGGCTTTGGTACTTTTGTCAAAAGCTGATCGTTTCCTTTTAATTATATCCGGCGATTGTTACATTTCATACAATAATATGAAAGAAAAAAAATTGTGAAATTATTAACTTAACCTTAACCATCTGTAAAAAAATATAAATACCACTTTTTCATTGAAACTCCATTTTCAACTTAACCCGACCAATAGAACTTTTTTTTTGGAAGACGATATAATAAATTTTATCTTTCGCTAAGTTGTTTTCTATTAACAATAAAAATTGTAAAGCGTGTCCGATCGTAACATGTTTTTGTCTGTCATTCTATTTTTTGCTTTAGCTCAACCTCGTCCATTATCATGAACCAAGTGAGAACGAAGGAAAGAGAAATGAGAGCGGGGACTAGAGAGAAGACGGGAACGAAAAACGTTGCGATCATTCAATTTACAAGCCTGTGCAATACGTTTGTGGAATAGTGTGTTAGTGGAATTGAACTTAGTTATATAATTAGTTAATCCATATAACGGTCGACTTATCACAGGGAATACATTTACTTGCAAGATAAGAGGTTTATCTAAACAGCTTCTCATATTCATACAGTATGTACGAGATGTTTTTCTCTCACTCTTGCACGTGGTGCTGCTCCCCACAACCCCACTTAACGGGTTAGCAGCGAAATAAGTAAGAGAGCATAGTCTGTGACATATATTTTCCGGAAGTGAGTTTTTGAAAAGAAAGAACAAAACAAATTTGTGAAAAATTTTTATTTTATTTTTTATCATTAATGAAATGTTCGATTACTTTGTCAAGCTTTTCAGAATAACTATATTATAAAAATTCTTTATACATACTTGTATGTATCTGTAACATAATATCAACAAGAGCCCACTTTCAATGTACACACTTGCCGCCATTCTCCAACCTTGACCCGATTGATGTTTTTTTAAAATGCTGTTATTTATAACTTGCAGATATTGTCGGCGTTTACATTGCAACTAAATTAGTGGAGAGATTCATTATTCCACATGCAAAAATTTCTTTTAAATATGAAAGTTTTTATTCCAGAAAATAAAATAGAGAAAAACACCTTTTAGAAAAAAAATTGACCTGCTTCAATTTGAGTTTAAAATATAAAAAAATCCTGGACTTTGTAAAAGTGAAGAGTAGCCATCATTACACACCCGCAACTCTTCTATCAGATTGTTTTAACAAAAATAAAATTTTTATCAAATTGCGGTTGCCGAAATGATGCACAACCCGATATCCTTTTAGCGAGCTATTTGTTGTACAATTCTATCGACGGTAAGCCGTTCAGTGAACAATGTATTTCACTTAAACCCTTACATCGCGAGTTTGAACTCCGTAACAAATAGATCCCACAACAATCTTCACAGTATGATTCGCCTTGAATTTTTTTCAGAGATTTAAAAAATACTTAATTGAGAATGTTTTGTGCGATGGACTTATTTGCGAGAATTATCGATAAATATTTCTTAAAGGAGTTCAACAAACATTATGAACAACAAAAACATCTCACTCATATCTTTCAGGACAGCATCAGAAACTATGTAGACATTCAATTAAAAAGTTAAAATGCTAGTTTTTTGTTTTTTTAGCAACAATGAATTCATTAAAATAACCAGCAAAAAAATATTTGGTCCAAAAATGCAAATTTTTATATGCTTTGAATTTTCTGATAAAATTTTACAGATTTCAAATGAAAAGCCCGAACTCAATCTTCATCTCTAAATTTAGATAACAAAATGATACTTTAATGAGCTGGATAATCACAATATATTGTGCGGCTCTCATCGGCTAACACTAATAAGCACTAAAAAATAACAAACTAATTTGATTTTTCCGTTCATAGTTATCAAATTGACGGCCCAGTCTGCCAACATGTCGCTGAACATGTGTATTTTTCGCAATACCCCTTAAACCGCTTTACTGCTTCGGAACACGATGAGAATAATTGACTTAAAATACATCGGCATTTTCTTTGGGTACACGCTTAGTCAATTACAGTCCCCGGCACTCGTCCTTTAAGATAGATGCTGCTTTAACCCTATTATTTGGTAAAGACAACTCCAAGTACAATACGCGAAAATTACTTATCATCACATGAATCACATTAGGTGCTACTGCGCAGAGAGAGAGTGAGGGCGTATTGATCCCACGTATATCCCCGTACTTCACGATCGTTGTAAAAATTCCCGGCCTCTACTACTTAAACAGACACACTTCGTTTGGCATAATTCAAGCGCGTGATATTGTACAAAAGTAGCGACAAGAGATATAAATCCAACCGTGTGGCAAAAATCTCATACCTGGGTGACGATTATTGCGTTGTCGAGATTTCCAAGGAACCAAATGATTTTCGATATATCATGCCATTATCACCTAACTTGATAGATAGTATACTTTAACAACTCCGATCTTTAGTACTCACACTGACTATTGCGACGCGTTCGCACAACTTATCAATCAGAGCCTAAGATTAGCAAAGTTTCGATTAATCAACATCATTCCTAATATGCTTAGAGATATAAATTCAGCCAAATCTTTGATTTATACAATAAAATAAAAAAAAGATGTAATTTTTTAACAAAACGAATTAAAAGGCAATTTAGATGAAAAATAAAGAAAAACAAGTACAAATTAGCGAAATTAAAATTATCTCCGTCACACACAAAGCGCGACTCGCCAGACATAATAAGACGAATCTAAACCTTTAATTTTTTATCATTAAAAATAGCCTCATATTAGAAATATTCAGCATGATTTTTAAATCGCCTGCGTCTAAAATAATCTAATGTTTCTATCATTCTCTAGTAAAATGACGATTCCAAAATTGTTTTTGAAACTAATTTTTTCTTGCGGGATAGCAAAATCATTACTCTCATTCTTCTCCCCCCTATGCTTCATATATTTTCACAGAATTTCGGATAGTTTTGACTTCATAGGAGATGCTATTACTTTAAACCCGGCAGCCATACTGATGTATATAAAGTCATTATACAAGTTCGGTTAGCGCTTCATTATTCAGGGTCTATCCAGCGCTGCTTGAACAAGCGTAAAAACGTTGATTTGAAAAGAGCCAGTTACATAATTGAAAAATATCAAATTAGCCGCTTCATATAAAAAATCCAGCAGGATCAACATATCACCAAATCGTTTTTTAAATTATCTTTTGTCATTACACCAAATTCCGCATAGAAACTCACGTTAGACGAAAATAATTTCAAAATTTATGTGTATGGCAATTCAAAATATGTTCATAAATAAAAATGCTTATTTCTCGAAAATCACGATCACGTTACCGTTTGAAAAAGTTTGATTATTATTTCATGAATACATTCTGTCTCTGAATCTATATGAATGTCTTATATGCCAGCAAAAAAAACTAAGTTTCGGCCTTGGCTTTCTCGTAATTCTCGAATCTAACATATAATTGTTCAGCAATCATAACGCAAAACCCCTTAATTTCTAATTGGAAGTCACGAGATGAGAGGGCGGCGCCCCGCTCAAGAAAGTAATCGTTTTTGGAAACTATCGGGCTCTTGTAAATTGGTAAAATAATTCTAAAAACTGTCTAAAGACACCTTTTCACTTCCTTTCAAAAAATGATTTAATCAATTTATTGAAAAAAAAAAACAGTATTATGCTTTTTGGGCGAGCGCATCCTGCATTACTAATATGACTAGTAGTCGACTTGATCCATTATTCGGAGTCTATGTGTAATGAAAAATAAATGTCCTTAGATTTTGTTCTGATGCATGAATACCAAGATTTTATAATTTATTGATCAAATATTTATTTCGCAGAAAATATGAAGTACTGTTTACCATACATTAGATAAATTTTCAAAAAAAACCCTACAAACGATCCATTTTTTTCAAAGGTATCTTAACTTTTAACCATCTCTTTTCATCATGATATACAGCTCAGATAAAAATCAATATAAAATGGATTTATGCGCACGAGCTTCGCCAAAATCGAGTCTACGATCGCCTGTAACTATCAATAGCTTCCGCCTTCACCATTCGTACATGAGATATTATAGGGAGTAACCTACTTTTGCCCACTTTCTAAATATATTTAAAGATATAATTAGCTGTGCTCGACAGGCATAATTAATCACTCGACCCTTACCAGAAGATCGGATACTGGGAACGATACTTTGAAACATTAAGGAACTTCAAATAATAACTATATAATTCGTATTTGAATGTGTTCAAGCCTTATCTTGTAGAGACATTGGTTTTACATGTCAAATTTTAAGACCCAGGAATTATTTTTAAATGTAAAATTTATCTCCAAAAAACCGATTAAGGATCTACAAATTTATTACTGATTTTACAGATAGTATGTGATCCAGTTTTAGCGAAGCACGTCAGCATGAATGTGCTAGTGGGAGCTGGATTATTACGTGTTCCAGTGAAAAATTAAAGGTTCTTTTTAGGTCACGCACTTTTTATTCTGAGTTAGGGTCGCTGCGCACCAAGGATTATTGACTCTCATAGAACCGGATCAAAGAGTTCAAGGTCAATCCAGTCATCGATAACTTGAAGGGTCCCCAAAAAAAAGTGCGGCAGTCTTTCTTATGAACTGACAACAGTATTAGCAACTTATGCGTCAACGTTAATGTACTGATAAGGCAAAAAAGCAATTGTACCGAGTTTTTGCTCTACTAGCGATCCTGTCTCAAGCTACATTATTGCACCCATATGTGCTCAATACTATGTTTCATCAAAAGTCGATCCTTGTCGTGATTGATACTTTCAAGATCCTATAGACTGAGACATTGCAGCATTGACCTTTAACTTTGACCGTTATTAAGTCAATAATGGTCCGCCCCCTCCAATCAAAAAATCATACTAACCGCAAAAACGCTTTAAATTCTCTAATGCAATAAAACATCCAGTCCATTTCTAGCAATCTACAACCGCACTTCGCCCTTACAGAATACAGCATCACATACCACTGTAAACATCACAAAAATTACCTGCTAACAAATGAATTTTTTTTTTAAAATTTTACTTAAAAAAGATTGCGTTGTGAGTCTATAAACGTGACCTAAAGACACATCTGCATCTACAAAGTAGCTTGATACACATATAGAGACAGCGAATTTTATAATTTTGGAGATTCCTGATTTTTCAAATCGTTTGGTGTATTTGTCTGAAATTCTTTGTTCAGAATAAAATTATCTGAAATGACAAAACAATTGTCGATCACGATCGTACAGTATGGCAAGTATATTACATGGATAGAGTCTTTTACGTATACTTATATATAGACATTATCCACCATTCAAATTCTTAGCTGCTGAATCCTTAGGTATAGAAATACTGGCAATGGGATTGCTATCTGAAAACTTTCTGGAGGCAAAACAATTATAAATAAAGACACTAAATCGTGTTGATCGTGCACTGTGATCAAAACAGACTATTAAGGCATTTTCGTATTTCCTCTGTTTTAATAAATTCTAATATTCCAATACCGATAGGTATCGAAGCCCTTACATTTCATTAGAATACCCTGGTCGCCGGCAAAGCAATTTTCACCGGTCAGTTTGAAAACACCAATTATGCTGTTTTCTGGGCAGTTTTTCGTTCTTTCACTCACAATTGAAAAAAAGATTATAGAAATGTCGACGAATAATATTTCATCCAAGGAGAGATTTTGAAAAATCAACAAATAGTCCGATTCAAAACGGCGGGCCCGAAAAAGTAAAAGTTATGAAAAGAAACTTGAAGGGGGTGGCATAAACCCGGCATCCTGGAGACAATATAACTTACAAAAATAGTCAGTCAGTATATTTTTTCATGCTTATTATAGTTAGATAAACCGATTTATATATGTTTCAGCTTTATAAAATTATTTTTATCCATTTTCGGAAAGATTTGAGTTCGGGTTTTCATCTTTGAAATCGTAAAAATTTGAAAAAAATCAAAGCATTATAAAAATTCCGCATTTTTCGTCCAAATTTTTTTTTGTTTTAATAACTGAAATTTGTTGCTAAAAACCAAAAAACTAGCCCCTTTTACTTTTTTCATGGATTCCTACATATTTTCTGAACGCTGTTTGAAAAATCATAAATTTTATATTTTTTATTGACATTTTTGAAAAATTTCGTCAAAAAAAATTTTCTCTTCCGCAACTCGAAAATTTTCAATTTTTTTCAAAAGATGTAGTTTTTAAGGCTTTTTTTTTTGTTAAAATTTGAGGTGACGTAGTTTGGGATTTAATGTCCAAATTAAGTTTTTCGAATTTCAAAGTCATTTTTGACCGATAGAAACCTTTGGAAAATTTTTTTTATATTTTTTTTTCGAAGTCGCAGGATCATAAACTTTGTTTTTCGATGCAAATAAAAATAATTTAAGACTAGTCAAAATCGCATTTCCCACCCTATGCTAGAGTCAACGCATTCATTCAAAGCATTAACTGATTTTCATACTTCTGGTTCATTGCACAAGAATATTGTAGTGGTTATCATCCCAAACATCTACCTCAATTTTCATGATTATTTTTGGAGTAAATTGGTAGTCATAAAATCTCCACATTTTAAGAAGTGGACTCAATTTAATTCTACGGGGAAAATCATATATACGGTATATAATATACGGGCTTAATTTAAGGGGATGGTGTTAGTGAAGTTTTACATTTGCAAGCTTTCGTACGGCTAAACCAATGAAGATAAAAAATTTCTGAAACGTACATTGTAAAGATCTATTCTTGAACTACCAATTCCATTCATCACTTTTGTATCACTCTGAGCAACTATCTGGTAAACCAGGAAAGTGCACTGAGCTAAAATATCTGCTCGGAAAAAACCGAGCGGATCCGATCAAACCGATCACATTTTTGTCCGATCTGATCGTATATGTGATCGGATCGGATAATCTTTGCGCACCGGGAAGCTTAAAAGCCAGATTTAAAGGTTTTGCGAGTATTTTTTGACTTCATTGGACTCCAATGATTGGAGTCATCGTAACCGGAAAAACTATTCCAACCAAAAATAAAAAATAATTCATTCCCTCTCGTTGTCAGATAATGATTCGACAAAACCGGTATTTCGAGCATTGAATTTCATTGATATAATTATAACTTTAGCTTAAATTAATTTCAAATTGATACGGTTAGAAAATGAGGGTTTATGCTTTTCTCGCAAAATCTAAATTTAAATAAAAAATATGGAATGAATAATTAAATGGTAATTAAAAAAAACTTTGAAAAAATGATAATTAAATTTTTTTTAAATGTTTATTTTTGATCAAATTAGAAACAAATACGAATTTATAATTTATCATTAAAAATTCGAAATTTGAAGAGAAATTCGGAAATTAGTTCAAAAATTAGAACTTGGATTGTTTCTTTAATCTCTTAATGAATTCAAGGAGTTTCACTGATTTTTAAATTTCAAATTTCACGTTTTCGCAAAAAAAAAAATTCCTGATCGTGGCTTAAAATGACCAGAAAAAAATTCTCTATAAGATAGGTTAAAAACATCGATACCATTTTTGAGTTTTGAAATTTCTTATTTCAAATCGTCATGGGAAAAAATACTCAGAAAGTCTTGAAGATTTTTTTAAGGGGTCTTCGATGTGATTTGAGTACGTTTTGAAAAAACACAGTACCGATATACGGTAATTTGAAAACGTTATCAAATTACATAAACAAAACTTTGGGGATGAACTTCAAACGTTTTTAAGACTTTTTTCGCATTACACCAAAGTCAGAATAAAATCACGTGACGAAATAATTCAAAAATAAGGTTGAGAATATGCCATAAATTAATCTTTATTTCTTGAAAAATAAGATCACGTGACGTTTTTGAAAAATGTCGTTATGTTCAAAATTCTTAGATTAAGTGTTAATTTGGCCTCAAAAATTTTGGCGTAATTTGACTACTATTTGTGTACTTGACCCAAAACCTTATTTCTTAATTTGAAGGTGATCGTTTTTGGACTTTGGTGTAATGGGAAAAGAGGATGTGGGGCACGATAATTGAGATTTCTCAGAAAACTTTTTTGATTGCCCCATTTTGTAGAGAATTTTCCACTGAGTTTTATAAAGCTGAGGATTTTTTCTAAATTTTGATTTTTTTCAAAAAAAAAGTAAGTTTGAGATTTTTTTTTCAAAAAAAGTGAAATTCGTATATTTCTCAGAAAACTTTTTTGATTGCCCTATTTTGTAGAGAATTTTCCACTGAGTTTTTTAAAGCTTAGGATTTTTTCTGAATTTTGAATTTTTTTCAAAAAAAGTAGG
>SCLH01000539.1:25570-42582 GCA_004367855.1 Oikopleura vanhoeffeni | reverse complement strand
TGTTTAATTTGGAGACTATCAATGTCTGGAATTGTAATAATAAATTATTTTGCAAGGCAAATTCCGATGTTTCTAGAACTTAGTTTTCGATATGGAAAAGGACTTGTTTTTGCCTTGCCAATCAATTTCTCATGTGCTGGATGGTCGGATACAAGAAAAACAATGCCGAATTTAAGACCGTGGTTGAAAATAACTACTGCATCTACAATCCCCTTAAAATTTTTTTGGAACGAAACCTTTTCGACGATATGAAATAAAAAATTTTGATAGTCAAAAATGAGTACCGATATTATTTGCCCATTCTTTCAAAAAAATCGGATTAAAGGTGCGAAAATGACTTTTTAGTCCGCGGGTTCTCATGAGAGTTGAAATGACGGTAAGAAAAATCAAATCAGCTGACTCGAAAGCGAAGGGACGTCTCAAGGAGAGTTTATATTTGAAACGTTATCCGATGTACCGGCTGGCCAAATTTTACCGGTAAAGTTCATCTTCTAGTACATGAAGTGATATTTCAATGATTTGGATGTACCAAAAGATTCGCAATTATCGGATTTCTGGACACCGTTTTATGAACTAGTTGTCTAGGTTGACCGAAACGTGCCGCTAAGGTGGAATTTATATCATCCTAAAATATCACTTTCGGTTTATCTTTCGAAGACGATTCAGTTTCGAGTTAGAGGATAACATCAATGATCTTACATCATATAGCTTAATCATGTCTCAGAACTCTTCTAATGTGTGACACATTATGTGTTTAACAAAATTACATTTGAGAATTTTTTTAAACATTTTAGTTATCATGTCTTGAACAGTTAAGGGAGTACGGTACTCCGAGTACTTTTCATGAATTGAGGTTTAAGTAAGAAATGTTCACAATTTTATTTGTATGTGCTTCTGAAAATATGGGCAATTTGAAACAAAGTGGTGGTATTGTTATCCCTATACTTCGTCAGGAAAGTACTATTTTATTGATTTGCGAATATATCGTCTTGATATTAATCGCATTGATTTTAAGCATTCGAATCGAAATTTATTGAATTTCAGAAATTGAAAGTACAGTTTTCGGACACAAAAAACACAAACATTAAGGTTTTTATAGTTACAGCTCTCCACGAACGCATCAGCTATTTGATCATATTGGTTTTGAATTAATTACTTGGAAATCTAGGGTGGAGTAGGCTTTTGCGTGAGACTCATAAAATTAGCTCGAAAAAACTTTTTTTGGCGATTCTGGAGCAAATTTATTACAAATTTTTGAAAACGATACTAGTAGAGTTAACTAAAGTAGTAACAGACCTGCGTACGTATTTTGTGGTTATAAAAGTCAAAAAAAATTTTTCCTATTCTGAAGCCTACGGAGGAGTAGGCTTTTATAGTCAAAATATCACTTTATTTTGAAGCTCGTTCCTGATTGGTCAAGCAATAAGTCATTTTCAAATATATTTAAAGATGTATGATTTTCGTTCAAATACTATATCATATTTGAGTATTGGGTTCTACAATGTGTAGTTTTTCAGATATTAACCTCAAAAACCACAAAATTATCTTTTTTTCATCATGGGAACCACCTTAAATTTCAAATTCTTTGAGTGGAACGAAGCTGCATTTTAGAACGCAAGTGTGACTGACAATTACGTCAAATTTGGTGCTTAGTTTCATTTAGTAGACACTTTAGCATGATGACTTTATTTTTCAGAACTGTGATTGATAAGATAGCATACCGCAATAATTTTAGCAACTTAACTCACTTTCATCTTGTTNTTGTAAATTTTCAAAAAAAAATGGAAAAAACCGAAATGTGCAAAAGAAATATTTTTTCATGATATAAATAAAATAAATTGAATTTGGTGGCCAGGACAGCTTAACAATTTGGCAAGTTCTAGTGAAATAAAATTTCTTCAATTTTTGATTAAAAAAGGCTTCGACGGATTTTTACGAAACCGTAGTTTCGTTGCAAAAATTATGATTCAGAGTATTAACAAGAGCGTCAAAACAAAAAGAGGAGATCTTTGCAAAATAAAGGTGGCATTCGCAATATTTTTAGCCGGTGAATTCAGAAAAAATAGTTCGAAAATTTTTAAACAATAAATAAGAAACATTTTCGACAAAATTTTGATAAACATCTCTAAATCCAGATATTTTGCCAGATGATTGGAAAATTTCTTAAAATGAGTCGAATTTGTTTTTTTGTTAAACAATTTTAATTAAATTAATACGTTAATATTTTTTTATTTTTCTTATTTGTATTGTTATGAGTAATTGGTTATGATTCGAATTAATTGGTCACGAGTTACTCGTAACGAGTATTTGAAACATGCAAAAGTGATAATAATTACCAGCCAACACAATTACCAACTGAAATATTCTCAATATACGATCTGTCTCAAAGCACCGACACCCTCAGGCAGCTTGTCTCTGATTTGGAGCTTTTATGACGTCGTTTCTCGATGACCTAGCAGAGGAATATATCACAAAAACTCTCTTACCTTGAAGAAAAACTCTCTGCGATAATTTTTAAAATCAGAGTTATCTCAGATAATATAACTTATCTAAAATACACCCACCTAGCCATACACATACTGTATGTGACATACAGATACTTCAAAATTATTTCTAAAAACAAACTTAAACGCTATCTCCTACCCTAATTTCAAAAATTTTTCCTTTCTTTTTTTCGAAGTCAGAATCCAAAACTCTAATCGATGCGTTGTTCTTAATTATATATTTTCACGAACGCAATATCGACAAAACGATGATGATTCAATATTGAAATTTTAAATTAATTTAAAGTCAGAGTTTAATAAGCACCAAAATGCTTAAAAGGGTTATAATATCTCAGATATCATATCTGAGAAATAGCAAACAAAAATATTATTTCATGAAATTTAATTTTTTGAGTTTCAGATACTGTAAAATTATAGTGAACTTCATATCAAGAACTAAGTCTCAAGAACGAAGCCAAATCGAAATTTTCGAAAAAAACTCTTCGATCAGCAAGGTGTCTCTGGCTTTGGTTTCAACAATGAACCGAAAAGTTATCTAAAATGTTTTATGGAACCTCTAAAATCAATTTTGGCGAAAATTTGAGTAATTTTTTTGTTATTGCATCCGTGGAAATACAAAATAAATAAAAAAGCTGCGAAGAAAGTTTCGGATTGCGGCTCTGATGAACTAAAACAAATAAACTAAAAATCTCTGTGATTGGAAGAAGAGATAGGTTTTAGGTCTTCTATTTGAAGGACTTTTTCGTAGTCTTTGTTTGAGCTTAGATGGGATTGCATAAGATTAATGAAATTTGAAAAATGATCGGAAATAGTTATTCTTCAAGGTTAAAATTTTTTTTTGGAACGTTCAATACGCCAGTTTGTTGAAAGAAACGATGTCGGAAAAGGTTCAAATCAGCAAAACCTACTCTCTTAAGGTGGGTTATCGTCGCATTTTGAGGCTTTAGAAACAAATTTTCTCAATTTTATTCTAATGTTTTTTTTGAAAATATAGACGATTGCGAGTATAGAAGTAGTATTTTTATCTCCATACATGGTCAGGNGTTTCAACAATGAACCGAAAAGTTATCTAAAATGTTTTGTGGAACCTCTAAAATCAATTTTGGCGAAAATTTGAGTAATTTTTTTGTTATTGCATCTGTGGAAATACAAAATAAATAACAAAGCTGCGAAGAAAGTTTCGGATTGCGGCTCTGATGAACTTAAACAAATAAACTAAAAATCTCTGTGATTGGAAGAAGAGATAGGTTTTAGGTCTTCTATTTGAAGGACTTTTTCGTAGTCTTTGTTTGAGCTTAGGTGGAATTGTATAAGATTAATGAAATTAGAAAAATGATCGGAAAGAGTTATTCTTCAAGGTTAAAATTTTTTTTGGAACGTTCAATACGCCAGTTTGTTGAAAAAAACGATGTCGGAAAAGGTTCAAATCAGCAAAACCTACTCTCTTAAGGCGGGTTATCGTCGCATTTTGAGGCTTTAGAAACAAATTTTCTCAATTTTATTCTAATGTTTTTTTGAAAATATAGACGATTGCGAGTATAGAAGTAGTATTTTTATCTTCATACATGGTCAGGAAAGCACTTTTTAGGCTTAAGAAATATTTTGTATTAAATAAGTTGAGATTTCTTGATTTTTGAAAAATCAAAACACGATGTATAAAAAAACTTAGAAAGAAATTCGGAAAAAACTCTCTATTTCGATTTGCACGCACTCTGCAGCTGCGGATTTATGCAGGTTTCGAATGTTTAACTTTGCAATCCAGGGAGGAGATCCATTTTGCTAGACCCATAAAATAGGTTCAAAATACCTTTTTTTTGGTGATACTGAAGCTTGATTCAAGAATTTTTGAAAAACGCTCTATTTTGACCTGCTTACGTTCTGCCGGGTTAATTTAAATCATGAATTATTGTTGTACCTTGAAAACTCAGGGAGGAGATCCATTTTGAAAAAATAAATCCGTCAGTTTTGTGAGCACGTTTCTGATTGAACGAGCCATCCGTCATTTTCGACTTTTTCATAGGATGCAAGATTTTTGCTCAAATACATTAGTTAGAGATAGTACTTTGTCCAACAGTTTGTACTTTTGCGATAATTCGTCATTGAAAACCCCGTTTTCGCCTTAAATTCGACGACCACGCCCCTTAACTTTTGACGCCCCTTATTTTTTGAACTTATAAAAAATTGTACGTTCTTGTTGATTTAACGCGGAAAAGATTTTCGTAATTGATATATTTTATGTGGGTGGAGTATTTTTTAGGAACTTGAGGTTGAATAATGATTAAAAATCAATACCTGGAGAGTATCAAGTGAAGATAAAAAAATTGTTTTGAAAACAAAGTACCATGATTAATTTATGGTGGAGATCACGAAAAAGCTCGAAATGAAAATTCCACGGTCGAGTATGACTTATACTGTACATTACCAATCAAAGATTCATCGTCTTATGTAGATTACTTCTGCGTGGTTGATGCTCTTTGTAGAGTGGAAGGAACGCTCGTTGACCGAGATATCTCACATCAGTATAGTACATGTATGAGGAAATTCTTGGTGATATTATTTATAATAATTTCTAGTATAGCTATTAACTTGAAATATGTGCTTGGAATCTTAATAAAACTTTTCGAAAAATCAAAAAAAAATTCAGTGGTCTCACTGCTAAAAGTTCAATGAATTTAACCCTTCGAAACTCCAAGCCGATAAAAATTTTCCTGCTTTAAAAATTTGATCGATAAAAATAGGTCTCAAATTTTTTATGAATACTTTTGAATTGTTTTAAGATACTTTTAATTTTTATAATGCAACAAGAGAATTATCTGCTGTGTAGTTATCACAGTATATTAAATCAACGTCGAGCAGCTCGACTCGAGCTTGAAAATCGGCGCTGGAGCCTTCAGATAATTTTCTAGCCTCCAAGAGTTAAGAATGAAAAACACTTTGACTATTTTTCGCAATAAATTTAGCGTGGCCGGGAGCCACCGGCCTCAGTCTAAAGCATATCGTTGAAAGATTCATAACCAGAATGCTTTGAAAATAATATATTTCCCAACCAGTTCTCCAAAGTTTACCTTTATTCTAAATTTATATAATTCTATTCAAACGACATGTTCTCAATTTGATTGTATCAAGATAAGGTACATAAATTATTTATTCGACCTAGCTGATTATAAAATTCATTAGTGATATCAGCGTTTTATCTTAAAATGGCTGTAGTGATCCTTTAAATCCCTAAAACTTAAATCGGCTCTGAACTCACAGCGCCGCGGCGGGCCGCTAGCGGGCGAAATTATCCAAGCGCAATTAAGCTTTATATTTCGCGGGTTTACGGTTATAAATCAGTCGTTATTAGTAATTTTATAGAGTCGTATTTTTAGACCCTAATTATCCACTGCTTTCATATTGTCAAAATAAGCAATAAAATTTATTAAAAATATATCGTCGTTATTTTGCTTATGATATCCACCGCACGAAAAAGATCATAACATGGCGATAAACTGGATATTTTTTTTATCAATTCAATCGCAATTTGTGGTGAAAGCGATAAATTTTATTATTCCATCTGAAAATTGTATTTCGTTGTATGCTCAGCTTTGTTCGAATTCAAATCTGCAATTTACTTAATTTCTGACTTCACTACAATTCACTCTAACTGTTTTGGGACTGTCTGAAAGTCTCTGTCACAAATTTCTATAAAATCAAAATAATCTTTCGAACGTAGCCTACGTTACGTCAAACACGTTTAAATTTGAAAGTTCTTCAAATTATAAAATAATATTTGATTAACTACAAAAAATTTTTTGGCGTACTATCTACCAAAAGTATATCTCTTGGATAATCACACCGACTGGATTGTGTTTGGTTATCTACCCGACCTGTTCGCGGAAGTTTCCGATACGGTTTTGTTGTCCAAATTTTTTATGTCTTATTTTATTGGATCGTACCGAATCGGATCAACCGATACAAACATTCTAACTATACCGGATTGTATCGGATCAACCGATATCAAAGTTTTTACCAGGCCGGATCATCTTTATCACTTTTTGGTTAGAATGCGTAGCCACAACGTTAAAATCACACGTAAAAAGGAGTAGTGGCTACGCATTCTAAGCAAAAAGTAATAAAGAGATATCGGATCAACCCATACTAAAATTTTTACTATACCGGATCAAGCGAAAGCAAAAAATTTACTTTATCGGATCGTTATTATATTTTTTCTATCATAGATCGGATCGTATTGAAAAACCTGGATATTATCCGGTTCGGTCTTATAATTCTTATTCGATCTGGTATGATTGTGCCGACCCCTGGTATATACTCATTATTTGATAATAAGAAGTTAGTTTATTCTTATTATCTCATCGGATACTCCAAGTACTACAGCTTCCATTTTTACATTTAAATGTTTTAAAAGGAACGAAAAGAGAATATTATTAGTGTTAATATTATCGATTATTTGAAATTTATTATGATGATTCAAGAATTCTGAACGCCAAAGCGAAAAAATGCAATTTTTTGGAAAGGTTATATGCACGAACAGCCGAATTATTCATTGTATAAAAATGAAAGCGTCTGACGATATTTTGATAGTTTTTGATATTAGAAGAAATTATCTTGCTCGGTAGGTTATAATCAATAAAAAAATGCAAAATAGAGACTTTTTAGACAAACTGACAGCTAATTTCAAATGGATTTCATAGTTTCAAGTCAATTTTGTTAGAGAGAACCTTCGAATAAAGTGTATTTAATTCCCACTCTGTAGTTGGCACTGATGATCCAATACTAGAGAGAACAATAAACCACAAATGAATCACCACCCCGAATCTCAACCCCGCAAGCCCAATTCAAATATTGCTAAATTGGCTGGAAATGATGCATTCGGCTGATTAGCAGACAATTATATCCTAAAGCAAAATGACGTTCACCACAGCCAATAGTATAAACAGATTTCGCATTATTTGAATCGGGCTTGCGGTCGACAGTCGGGGTGGAGATCTTTATAAAAATATGTATCAGGATCGATATCTTCAACGCCATCACTTACCACATCTGAACGAGAAATAAAACTTTTTGTATACCAGTTGAATAATTTTCAATATTTTGATAGTTGTTGAAAATTTCAACTTGAAATATTTATAATACTTTATTTTTGACATTATTCGATGATTTCTGAGAAACATTAAAATGAAATGTTATTTGTGTGATCCTTAAAAAAAGACGGTCGACAGGGATATAAAATGAAATATTTTAGAATCATTTTGTGGAAAAAATTGAGTTCAATCCATTTCAAGAATTNATTCTCGCAATCACTATTGTATGCAGATTTACTGCGCGGCATGATAACATTGATTAGGCTGAAAATTTAAACATCGAAAAGGGGCCAAAAAACTTAAGAACTATAATATTGAAATACTTTCATTTAGAGCAACTTTTTGTTGTGGATCCAAAATCCCCTTAAAATAGTTTCAAATATTGCTTTCCAACTTATTCAGATTTCCATCAATCAAAATCGGGGTGAAACCTCACAATTTTCAGGAACAATTTCCTATAAATTTTTTGTCTAAAACTCAATATATTTTTATTAATTAAACAACTTAATTTTTGAAACCTTACTTAGGCATACGGAACAATTCCATTTCTCATAAACAGGCATGTGAGAGTTGTCTAGTGACGAGGATGTCATTTTTTCATCTGATATGCGAATTTCATTAAACTGGCGAATTTTAGAAAATGAAGTTGGCTTTATCTTTTCTCGCTATGGCCGTCAACGCTGGGCCCAACTGTGATGTCACTGAGTCCGATTCATGCCCATGTGCGGCCATTTCATGGAAGAAAGCTAAAATGAGTAACAAATCTGCCAGCAAAATCCAAAAGCAAGGACAACGATCTGTAGAAATGAGAGTAGCCATCTCGAATAATATCATTGATAAGGAACGGATTTGCAAATTGAAAAATTAAATATAGTAGGGATTTTTTTCAAAAGCTTTTTATTTTATAAAATCATCTTCAGCTTGTTGTTGTGAGAGAATAAAACAGATTTTTTTAAAAATGAAGTTAAAACATATTCGAATGCAATAAATATACCTCGAAAACAAAAAAGACAAAAGAGTAGGAAATATCTTTTCATATCCAAGATTTGATTTGTATCACAGAAAATAACTAACAGAATGTTATATTTTCATGAATGGTTTTCACCAAATTGAAAAGGCATCATTTAGTCACAACATTATTTTTTGTCGGACTTGAGAATCTAACTTTTATGTCGATGTCCTATTGGATCTATTGCGACGTCGAAAGTGCAGATTTTTGTATGTTCCATATGACTTGTAGCAGCATTAGATTTAAAACGAATGTCTGAACACCAGCTTAGAAATAAATATTTGATTTTAGGACATGTTGATGTGAAGGACAGGATAAGAACATGTACAGGACCTAAGTGAAATTCAGTGTTCAAAAGTCGAAAATCAAGAAATATCATATGATGTGATCTTGTCACCATAGACCCGGTTGGGAAAAAACGCAAAGCCATTTTTCCAGTCAGATTTCAAAACTTCCAATAAATAATGTTTTCTGATTGCCAAAAATCACGATGTATCAGAAATAAGATTGAACCCCCACCTAAATGAAATTTTTTAGACGAGTCATTTGTTTCAGCCTATTTGAAAAGGCACACAACAATTTTGGGCAACGTAACAGGAAAAGTAAGAACATTTAGACCCGAGATTAGAGGGTAATCGACGGAACGCCTAGATCTCGGCCAGAGTAATTTAGAGCTGCATCTCATTTTTGATATCGATCATGATCCAGATAAAATAAAAAGTCGAATATAAAAGAATTCATAAAATTGCGATTTGTTACGAAGTATGATTTGCAATGCACTTACTGATCTTTGAAAAGTATTTATTCCGTGAATCTAATTTCCTTGCACAGGGCTGTGAATTCAATCTGATAAAAATGAAGATTGTCGAAAAAAAAGTAAAATATTTATTTATATCAACTGTTTCCTTAGATCAAGGAAGAAGTGGGGATCGACGGGACGGCTTGAATCCGGAACTCAGACATGAGCACACAGTAATTCGTTTCTGCAGTTTCTTTGGATAGCGATGTTCGATTCCGAAAAAGAACAAACAATTGTCGTATTATAAAAAAATCATAATATTTTGGGCTGATTGAAGGAGTATGTTCATTGCACTACCGTCTTTTAAGAAGTATTGATCCGCTGACATTTTGATTTTGCGTGCGACATTGCTTTGGAAGTCAATGCGTATGCTAAAGAATAAAAAAAATTATTTCGAAAAATAGAATCAGACCAATTTAAATAGAAGTATAATGTTTATTGTATACGATGTATATTGAGAAACACGAAGCCGGTGATCGCCAGTTCTACCACACCTATCACACGCCTCCCCCCGGTGGGTAAATACATAGAGAGGAGACATGACGGGTGCGAAGTTAGAACTCTAAAACCGATTTGTTGCAGCACAATGACATAAATGTTCATTTGTTTCAAAACAGAACAGGGACGTAAGAAATACTGAAAAACAAAAATTTTTATAAAAAAGAAAAATTTGAAAAATGTATTTCAGGTTTTTAAGGTTCCAAAGCTTTTGAGCGCGTCGCAGTAAGTACCTCGAAAGGAAGACGAAAACCCACTGTCAGTAGCCGGCAAAAACGGATGCCTAAAAGTGTTTTTTCAACTAAACTGTTTGAGCAAAATTCGACACATTAATCCAAGAAACAAAGGTAAGTTTCAAAAAACAACCCATTTTGAGATCGTTTTATTAAAAAAATGAATACAGACAAAATCAAATTTCGGGCTTCAACGTTAGTCCGGGAGTTTGCCATTAAGCAACGTACCACAAAAAGGAAAAAATCTGATGTTACCGTCGAAAATCAGTTTTTATAAAAACGGCCAAAATTGAATTTTTGACCGGTAATACGGACCGGTACGATCATGACAAAACTCCGGTACTTCGAGGTGCACAACGAGTAAAATCAACTGGACATTTATTCAGCCGTGACACGACTTTTGAAAAATTACGAAAGGCCTGACGTGCTTGAAAGCGAGTTAATGTTTGGTCGAAAATTATTTTCTATAACAGATAGGCAGAGTTGTATGAGTTTTGTCGAGAGCTATTCTGGACATAGAGTAACACACTTATACAGTAGAATATGAATAAATGAGACAAGTAAATTTTCCTGATTAACATAAGGTTATGATTCATACCGTATGAAACCTCATTGCAAGTAAATTAAGAATGAAAGTTGCGGACTTCCGTTCTTGAATAAATAAATGACTTATTTGGTTTTTTAAATTGAAAGCGTATAGCGTCTCAGCTAGAGAATACAATTGTCGACAATTTTGGTCGCGAATCTTGTTTGTGCGGCGCGAATGAAAACGGTTGAATTAAAAATATAAACATACGCCACTACATTAAAAGTGAAAGCCTCATAAATGCGTCATCGGGATCAATGAAATGAAAGCCTAAAACTAAGAATGCAAAGAAAAACTGTTAAATACGTAGTGACCAACTAAATATTCAAAATAAACTTGATCAAGAATGCAAGTGTTGTAATAAGCCAATTTAATACAGTATTAAAGTACCCAAAATATGATCAACTAAATAAAATAAACCAACCAAATAGGAAAAAGTAAGGCAAAAAACGGTGAATATTTCTGAAATTTTCTTATGAAAGTTTGTTCGTACAACACTTGTAGTCTGGTAGCTCAGTTTTAATATTTTAACTGTCAGCTGTTACGTTCTGCGCTCAAGGAAGTCGCAACTCCGTAAAACCTGATTCCTGGAACATTTTCGAGATGTTTTAATCGGCGAAATAGATGTTCTCGATAAAGACACAACCTATCGAACCTTCAAGGTCGTGGTGAGATAGTTCCAATCAAAATACTCAACTGTCGCCATAGCTAGAACCGATTCAAAAAGGAATTTCACCCCTCATTTAAAATAGATGCAGGGTCAAGCGATATGCGATGGCATGATTCTTGTCGTATTCCGCTGCCAGACAGATGTCGGATATAATCGTAGCTTCAATTTTTTCGAAATTGGCTTTAAACTGCAAGAAAAGTGTATAAAACTCATAAAAAAAGTAATTAGGGACTCGTCGGAGAAAGAGATTAATTTCTCCCAGATTATAGCAATCAGCGATAAATTATTCATTAAATTAAATGCCAAATATACTAATTAAAGCCAAAGCGAGAGAAGCAAGTTCTGGTAAGGTCCGTTCAGGCGATTTTGTCTCCTGCCTTATGTCAGGAGTCGAAACATTTTTCGAAAAATACAACAATTCTCAAAAATGCATATAATAGGTTGGAAAGGCCAGTGTATTTATTTCCCAAGCGCCTCGAAGTTAAAATGTTGAAAAAAATTTTGAGAAGTGTTTGAAGAATTAAGATAAAAAACTGTCCCCTAACTGTACCTCACAATTCAATATTGGCTCCGAGTAGAGTTGACCCACCCGAAGAACGGGCGAAAAAGCCGTGAGTTTCAAAAATAAACATAAAGAGTTAATTATCATTTTCTCAAATTGAAAACGTGATACATGTAATGCATCCACTAAAGATAGTAGATTTGGGTAATTGCACAACCTCTATTAAAGGAGCAGAACAACAATGCCAGCTGCTACAATGCCGATGGATCAGAGACCCAAATACGGGAATAAATGGTGGAAAGCCCGGTGTTTTGACTGGATCCGCTGGGGAGTTCATCACCAAGCGTATAATCCAAAATTCATATTTCTCCAATGGACACAGATCAAAGTGGGTCGTAGGCATTTTACAACGATCGATGACGGAACTGTTTGCTTTGATGCTGCCACGACGCCATATGACGGTTTAGACAATGTATCCGACACGATTAATATAAATAAACACAGTTTAAAAGTTACAAAACATCTGACGTTGAAAAATACTACAACGCTGCAACAACCAGCAACAAAATCCTCTGGACTCTATCTCCAATTCCGGATATTAAGTGAAGTTTAAAAGCTAAATAAATCCTGGCATAGTTGCCAGAATTTTTGAGTCCGAGAATTCAAATAATATCTCTCACGGAAATGCGAGGATATAAACGCCACGGTTCATTTTTGAAATGTTACGAAATATAAGCGCAGTGTCACATCCTTTCTTCAAGTTCGCGGAAAATAATGTCACTAAATTAGGATTCAAAAACAAAAAAAATATTCAAAGAACAACCAATAGAGAAGTGGGTCAACGGAATGGTTAAAAAATTAATTATGAAAATTGGTCCCCCGAAATTGTTGTCCAAACTTCGAGACTTTTAAGTGAAAGCGTCTCCAACACGCATCCCACACATCTCTTGGTCGGGTGCCCCGAGCACCTGCTGGAAGAAAAAGACAAAAACAACTCAACCCCCAATTTTACAATGAACATTACGCCCCATTCTTATAAAGATTGAATGAGTTTAAGTTTTATTTTTGTTGAAATAAAACTTTCTTCACGAACGAAAAGTTGACTTTTAAGCAAAGAAAAGCCATGGAAAACGGGCCACAATAAAAGTTATAAAAAATCAGTCAAGTATTTTGTGAGCCGAAGGTTACATGTTACCTATCGAGAAAGTCAATAAATGCAGTACATCTGTAGCATTTCAAGCGGTGGGACAGTAACAAGCAAAATATAAAAGGCAAAAGATGATATTATTGAATACACGTTAAATTTTTTTGAAAATATGATGTGAAAATCTTACGACACAAAAAAATTCAAGTTAATGGCTCTGAACAAAATCTGTCGAGAAAAATGACCAACCGAATTTTTTTCGAAAAAAGCACCAATTCAAAATAATGTTATTTGGAACTTGTCTTTCAGTGAAACATATGATCTAGCAAAAAAACGCCATAATTAATTCGAACTAAGAAATCAGCATTGTTCGCATAGTTCCGTCGCTATTTCAAAAAAAATTGAAAATGTTCGAGTATTGAGCGCGCTTATCCCTATTGGCGCCTTTCAACGCCAAGTGCTGGCTTGTTAACCGTGTGAGCACAGAGCCGATAAAGGGCCGAGCATACTTAAAATCCTCAAAAAATGGCAAAAAAAAGTACTGTAGGGAAATTCGTCTAATTCCAAATCCAATCATATGAAAAATTTGGACGGCAATCCAAAAAAAAGTTTATTATTCTCTTTAGAAATTTTGCTTCGAAATATACGGGATTGATTTTTGATATTTTTCTGAAACTTCTTACTTCTTGAAAAGACCAAATGCCGACCTATTTAGTCAAAAATTATGAGAACTACGCCCAGCATGGAAGCTGTTTTCGTCCGGGTTGCACTGCAAAACACAAGATCTGACATCTGGTATACAGGAAACGATATTCTTTTCGGAAGTGTATATCTAAAATTTTCAATTTGCAGCGGAGTTCACACGAAAATATTAACTTATTAAAAAATCAATTCAAGCAATTCAAATCTGGGTCCACAGAGCACTCTGATTCGGTATAAATCGACCCAAACCCAATGTATCCAGAAGTGTACTTTTTCTGCGTTGATAAGGGGAAAATAACCATTTTCAAGGACCAATGTGATTTTTCATCAAAATCTTGAGACTATTTAAGAATAAATTTTAAGATATATAACCAATCAAGAAACTGAGACGTAGGTCAGATCCTTGTGCATCGATTCCGCGATGAGCAAATAATTTGTTAACCAACCCACGTGAGCTTGTATCACGTGACATGCTGCTTGCTTGCGTCTTATCAGGAAATTTTTCTAGAACAAAATCAAAATGTCTTGACATATCGAAAATGATGACCATGCAGAACAAATTTGTTGAACTTCCTATCATGCAAACCAACTTCAGCAGGGAAAGACGTCGCCTATTGGGCAGGCAACATGTTTTGGCGTGTGCCACCGGGGTTACAAGAGAGATGAAAGCAAAAAGGGGGAAGGAAAACGAAAAATATCAGAGGAGCGCCACGAAGACGAATGCGGTAGAACAATAGTAATGATACTGGTTAGCCCGACGCTAAATTAGATGCTGAGAATGCCACGACGGGTTGTCTTTGCTTGATTTGAAATTATGCATTATGAGATGACTTTTGGATGTTCCAAACAGTGTTATTCTAAATCGCGCGATGCCATCCTCTTGCGGTACCTCGCCGGAAAGGAAAACGATTCAAGGAACCAAAAAAAGGGAAACAAGAGCTAGGGGAGGAGGGAAAAACAGTGGGATCGGTCCGTTTAGCAGCGCTGCTGCCAACTTTTTAACCTCTGCAAGTAATATTTACTTAGAAGCGAAAACCCAGAAAGAAGCCCGCCACACCCTGAATAGCAAAGGCGGCACGGCTGAACGGTCAACTGGAAAAAAGAGCTTGATACCTAGGCGATGTACGGAAATCGATCAAGGTTGCATCAAAAATGACGATATGGAACTGTCCCACAGTGCATACATTGCCGTTGGAAATGGGAGAAATGGTACAGCCGATGGACGATCTACCTCCAGTTGTTGCCCTGAATCTATGATATTGGTAACCAATATTCTTACCGTGTTTTGTAATATAAATAAGATTAATAATTGGACGAGTCAGTGTGTGGTGATTCATGCCGCACTGAATCTCGTTATACACATTTATAGAGATGTAGACTCGTTTCCTGACTCGAACATCATCTTATGAGTCAAATTTTGTATGATTAATTCTTGATCCCGAAAATTAATAAAATGTGCGGTATAGTCTGTTCTTGGTCAGGTTAGAAAAATATGAGATCCAGTAAATGAAATAGCCGAAGGATTTTTAAGAACTTTTTGGACTTTAAAAGAAAGCGCGCTCGAAAAAATCTCGACAAAGTTATTACGAAAAATCCTAGATTTGCTGAACAGCCCGGACCAGAGCACAGCAGCGCAAATTGTATTCTTAGGGTTTTGGATGATTGTATAAAAGTCCGTAGAATATGACTCAAAGAATAAGTGAAATCCGAACAACATCAATGTTAGACAGGTATCGAGTGCCGAGTAAATTTCGAAAGAATACTTTCATATAGACCAATAAGATTTGAGATTTGCTTATCGACAACTTGATAACCAAATACGACGATATCTTTTCTGAAAACCGAGAGTGAATCGCTGGAACAAGAAAGTGATCTCAAAGAGCGGGTGTTCAAAATCCCCCTATTGTGGAATCCAACGCCGCTTGATTGGGCCGGCAGAGGTGACGCGGGCATATCAGTACGCACCATCGAAAACTTTGTCCCCAATATCAACGCACTCTTGCGTGATTATCATGACCCAATGACAATCATACGACAACTAAAACACCTAAGTGGGTTCGAACACGCGCTCATAAAGATCCACCAGTCCATTTCAAAGTAGAGGTGCAGATCTGTAGGCTCGATTATTATTCGGCAAATTACACTAACGATTCGCGATAATTTCAAATAATCAGTCGCGCGTCTAAAAAACAACTTTCGAATTCTGGTTCAGCTGATTTCTGCTCACAACGGAGAGTGGCTGTTACAGCCAAACGTAAGATTCAAAGAAATCATTGAAGAGAAAAAATAAATACAGGATCATGGTGCAAACCGATTCACTTTGGTTTGGAAGAAGGGATAGCAGTTCGGATGTATCCGGAAAACGCATCGACAGATGATGCAAGATCCCGAACAACCGACCAGTGGCTGTCGAACCCGAATATACATAGTGAGATGAAAAGTTTCCGATTGGTAGGCCTGTGCAAAAAACGTAGGTGTTATCGGTAAAACGTGATCCTTGGTGTCAGAATGCCGGTTCCATTGGAATTTTGCCACAAAGAAGTATATTTTCGGTTGAAACGTCGTAGTAGAAGTTTTTTGAGTATCGCAGGAAAAGTTTAAAACTAACCCCTGGTCGAAGTGACTCAAGATTATAGCAAGTTCTTGCCAGCGCATCATCATATGGTCAGAAATACTTGATAAAAAAGTTGATTCCACAGGCGAATCTGAACTCAAACTGGGAAAACCCGAGATTCGTGCTAAATTCTCTCGAACAACATTTTGTTGAAAATGTGCCTCGTTAAGTAATTTGAATCGTCTTGACCATAGATAACCATTTGTAACGCATGTACCCCCCCCAAATCTTGTTTTTTATTATGAAATAAATTACATAAGATAAGCAAACAACCGTCAGCAGAAGGCTTCGGCGACAAGTGGATCGATCGGTTTCCGCCCGATCCTTTCAAAAGGCGACCGATCCGATCGCCGACTCCGATCAACTAACCTGTTCAAAAGAGCACCGATCCGATCAAACCTTCTCAAAGACGAGCGATTCGATCCAGAATCCGAGCGCAATGTTGTTTTCAAAAGTCGACCGATCCGATTGAGATCCGATGCCATTTTTGTACGGCCAGCCGATCCGATCCAGAAGCAAGATCCGAGCTCCGATCTTTATTTGAATGTAGAATGTGAGAACAGTTTTAACGGTGCTTCATGAAGGGTGATCACGCGCAATATAGAACAACCAATGCTTCTATACATGTACCAGAAGAGTGTGTGTTTAACTATTGAGGTTTTCCCTG
>SCLH01000539.1:0-15456 GCA_004367855.1 Oikopleura vanhoeffeni | reverse complement strand
TCATTTCTTTATGAAAAACGGCCAAAATTGAATTTTTGGACCGGTAATACGACCGGTACGATCATACAAAAACTTCCGGTTACTTCGTAGGTGTCACAACGAGAAAATCACTGGAATTTTATTCAGCTCGTGACAGACGTTTGAAAATCACGAAATGGCGTCGGTTACTGCCTTAAAGCTTATTTTAATGTTTGGTCGAAAATTATTTTCTATAACAGATAGGCAGAGTTGTATTAGTTTTTGTCATAGCTTATGTCTGGACATAGATGTAACACATACATGTATAATAAGTTAATAAATGATGATCAATTTAAATTTTTCCTATTTAACATAAGGTATGATTCATACCGTATGAACATGCATTCAATGTGAAATTAATATATTGATAATGTTTGACTTTCATTTTTTGAATAAATAAATTTAATTATTTATGTTTTTATTTGAAGCTTATAGCGTTCTTCAGCTAGAGAATACAATTTGTCACATTTTTGGTCGCGATCTTTGTTTTGTGCTGCGCGAATGAAAACGGTTGAATTAAAAAAACATAGGCACTTAACATTAAAATTTGAAAGCTCATAAATGAATCATCGGGATCAATGAAATTAAAGCTAAAAACTAAGATTGCAAAGAAAAATTTGTAATACTGTAGTGACCACTAAATATTCAAAATTAAAACTTATCATGAATCAAGTGTTTGTAATAAGAAAATTTAATACATTATTAAAGTACCAAAAAATATGATCAATAAATAAATTAGAACAACTCAAATGAGGAAAAATAAGGTTCCAAAAAACGGTGAATATTTCTGAAATTTTCTTATTTAAAGTTTGTTCTGTACAACAACTTGTATTCATGGTAAGTTTCATTTTTAATATTTTAACTGTCAGCTGTTTACTTTTTTCTGGCTCAAAGGAAGTCGTCAACCCCGTAAAACCTGATTTCTGACATTTCGAGATGTTTTTTATCGGCAAAATAGATGTTCAATTCTGATAAAGACAAACTTTATCGATACCTTCAAGGTCTTTGGTGAGATATTTCCAAGTCAAAATATCTCAACTTTCGCATACTATGACCGATTCAAAAAGGATTTTCAAAATCATTTAAAATAGATGCATTCGTTCAAGCGATATGCGATTGGCATGATTCTTGTCTTATTCTCCGCTGCCAGACAATGTCGATAAATCTGTAGCTTCAATTTTTTGAAATTTTGCTTTAACTGCAAGAAAATTGTATAAAACCAAAAAAAGTTAATTTAGGGACTCTCGGGAGAAAGAGATTAATTTCTACAGAGTTTATACAATCAGGATAAATTATTCATTATATATTAAATTCATGATATATATTAAAGCCAAAGGCGAGAGAACAAGTTTGTAGGTTTCGTTTATGCGATTTTTGTCTCTCTTTTTTATGTCAGAGTTGCGAACATTTTCGAAAATATCACAATTTTCTCAAAAATGTATATATATATGGTTTTGGAAAGGCCATTTATTTATTTCCAAAGGCGCCTCGAAGTTTAAAATGTTGAAAAAAATTTTGGAAGTGTTTGAATATTAATAAAAAACTGTCCTAACTGTACCTTCACAATTTTCATATTTTGAGCTCGAGTAGAGTTGACCACCCCCGTAAGAACGCGAAAAGCCGTGAGTTTCAAATAAAAACATAAATAATTAAATTTATTCATTTTTCAAATTAAACGTGATACATTTAATGTATCCACTAAAATATGTATGGATTTTTGTGTATGCAAAACCCTATAAAAGGATGCAAACAACAATCCAGATGCTTACCAAGCCGACTGGACTTTCAGAGACCCAACATACGGGAAAAATGGTGGAAATGCCGGTGTTTTGACTGGATCCGCTGGGGGAGTCTCATCACCAAAACGATATAATCCAAACTTTCATATTTTCCTCCAATGGAACAGATCAAAGTGTGGTGTTGCATTTTTACAAGCTATCGATGACGGAACTGTTTTCTTTGATGCTCAAGACCAATATGACGGTTTATACTAATTTATCCATATCAAATTAATATTATAACACTATTTTTAAGTTTACAAAACATCTGACTTGAAAAAATACTACAACTCTGCAAACAGCAACAAAAATCTCTGGACTTCTATCATCCAATTCCGGTAATTATTTAAGTTATAGTTTAAAATTCTAAATAAACATTGCAATTTTGCAGAAATTTTTGAGCCGAATTCAAAATAATATCTCTCACGAAATTTCGATGGATAAATCTGCCACGTTTCATTTTTTGAAATGTTACGAATTATACTGCATGTCACATCCTTTCTTCAAGTTTCTGGAAAATTATTTCATAAATTAGGATTCTAAAAAACAAAAAAAATTCAAAAAAACCAATAGAATATGTTGGTCAACGGTAAATTGTTAAAAAAGTTAATATGTAAAAATTGGTCCCCCCGAAATTGTTGTCAAACTTTCGAGACTTTTTATGTGAAAGCTCTCCCCAATCACCGCATCACAAATCATTTGTCGGGTGACCCGAGCACCTGCTGGAAGTAAAAAGACAAAAACAAATCAAACTCCCCCAATTTTTACAATGATACATTTACCCCCCATTCTTTATAAAGATTAATTGAGTTTTAATTTTATTTTTGTTAAAATAAAACTTTCTTCACGAACGTCCAAAAAGTTGACTTTTACAAAAACAAGCCAATGTAAAACTGGGCCAAATAATTAAAATTATAAAAAATCAGCAGTATTTTGTGAGCGCATGGTTACATGTTACCTACGAGGTATAAGTCAAATAATGCATATCAGTCTGTAGCATTTTCAAGCGGTTGACAGTAAAAAGCAAAATAATAAAAGGCAAAAGATCGATATTTTATTGAAACAGAAATTTTTTTTTTTGAAAAATTTGATTTTGAAATTTAGAACAAAAAAAATTCAATAATATTTTCTGAACAAAATTTGTCGAGAAAATTGACAAACCGAATATTTTTTTCTTGAAAAAAGACCAATTTCAAAATAAGTTATTTTGAACTTTGTCTTTTCAGTTAAATATTATTATCAAAAAACCATAATTTAATTCCGAACAAGAATATCAGCATTTTTTCGAATATTTTCGTCTCTATTTTCAAAAAATTGAAATGTTCGATTATTTGACCTTATCCTATTTTGGCCTTTTACTGCCAAGTTGGCTTGTTAACCCGTGTGAGCACAGAGCCGATAAAGGGCCGAGCATACTTAAAATCCTCAAAAAATGGCAAAAAAGTACTGTGGAATTGTCGTATTCCAAATCCAATCATTAAAAATTTGGCGGCGATCCAAAAAAAAGTATTATTTTTTTTAGCAAATTTTGTTCAAATATTACGGGTTGATTTTTGATATTTTTCTGAACTTTACTTCTTGAAAAAACAAATGCGACTATTTAGTCAAAAATTATGAAACTACGCCAGTTTCAGGAAAGTGTTTTGTCCGGGTTGACACTCAAAACAAAGATTAATTGTATACAGGAACATATTCTTTTCGGAATGATATTTCAAAATTTTCAATTTCAGGTTATACGAAAATATTTAATTATTAAAAAATAATTCAAGCAATTAAATATTGTCCACAGAGCACTGATTGGTATAAATCGACCCAAAAACTGATATCAGAAGTGTACTTTATCTGCGTTATAGGGGAAAATAACCATTTTTAAGAAAAATTGTGATTTTTCATCAAAATTTTAGACCTATTTAAGAATAAATTTTAAGATATATAACCAATCAAGAAACTGAGACGTAGGTCAGATCCTTGTGCATCGATTCCGATAGCAAAATAATTTGTTAACACCACTGTGAGCTTGTATCACGTGACATGCTGTTCCTTGCTCTTATCAGTAAATTTTCTAGAACTAAAAATCAAAATTCTTGAATATCAAATGTGACATGCAAAAAAATATTGTTTGAACTTCCTTATGCAAAAAAACTTATGCAAAAACTGCTTTTGCGGAACATTTTTTTCTGTGCTCACAGGGGTTAAAGAGAATGAAAGAAAAGGGGGAAGGAAACGAAAATTCAGAGGAGCCAAGAAGACGAATTCGGTAGGACATCAGTAATATACATGGGGTTAAGCCCCACGCTAAATTTAGCTGAAATCCACGACGGGTTGTTTTTTTGTTTGAAATTTGCATTTATTGAGATGACTTTTGGATAGTTCCAAAATTTATCTAAATCGCGATCCATCCTCTTTTTCGGTACCTCCCCGGAAAGGAAACGATTTTCAAGGGAAACAAGAAAAAGGGAAACAAGAGCTAGGGGGAGGGAAGGGAAAACATGGGGATCGTTCCGTTTTACTAGCCTGCTGCCAACCCTTTTTAACCTCTCAATATAATATTTAACTGTTAGAACTGAAAACCCAGAAGAAGACGGCCACACCCTGAATAGCAAAGCTGCAGTTGATGACGGTAACTGGAAAAAAGATCTTTTATACTTATGGATGTACGGAATCGATCAAGTTGCATTCAAAAATGACGATATGGAAACTTGTCTCCACAGTGCATACATTGCCGTTTTGGAAATTGGAGAAAATGGAGTCACAGCCGATGGAGATTACACTCAATGTGTTGCTGAATCTATGGATATTTGGTAAAAAATATATTCTTATCCATCTGTTTTGGTAAATAATAAAAAATAAAGATTAATAATTTTGGAGAAGTCATTGTGTGTGATTTCATGCTCCACTGATATCTCTTTATACACATTTATAGAGATTTAGGATCGTTTTCTGACTCGAACATCATTTTTGAGTCATATTTTTTGTATTTGATAATATATTGAAAATCCCGAAATTATAAAATTTGCGGATTGTCTGTCTGGTAGTTTTTAGAAAAATATTGAGATTTTCCGTAATAAATTAGCCGAGATTTTTTTAAAGAAATTTTTTGACTTTAAAGCGCGCTAGAAAAAAATCTCGACAAATTTATTACGAAAAATCCTAATTTTTTGTAGAAACTACCGGACAGACAATCCGCAAATTGTATTTCTTAGGGATTTTTGATATTTTATCAAATACGATAAATATGACTCAAAAATAATGTGTAAATCCGAATCACTATCAATGTGTTAAAGGTATCGATGCGAGTTAAAATTTAAAAATACTTTGTCATATAAGACCAATAAATTTGAATTGTATCGTATCAACTGATACCAAAATAACGACTATATCTTTTTTCGAACCGAATTGAATCGTGAAAATGAAAGTGATCTCAATAGCGCGTGTTCAAATCCCACTATTGTGGAATTCCACGCCGCTTTATTGGCCGGAGAGTTGACCGGCATATATTACGCACCATCAAACTTTTGTGCTCCCAATATCAAGCACCCTTGCTTATTATCATACCCAAGACAATCACTACGACAACTTAAAACACTAGTGGGTTTCGAACACGCGCTATAAAGATCACCATCATTTTCAGGTATAATGCAATCTGAGGCTCGATTATTTTAATTCGCAAAATTACTAATTTCGCATAATTTCAAATAATCATTCGCGCTCAAAAAACAAATTTCGAATTCTGTTCAACTATTTCTCTCACAACTGAAGTTGGCTGTTCAGCCGAAACGTCAAATAAAAACAATCATTGATAGAAAAAATAATACATCATTTTCACGATTCACTTTGGTTTGAAAATGGATATCAGTTCGGATGGTATCGGAAAAACGCATACGATATGATTTCATAATTCCGATACAATCCGATCCAGTTTTGTCGAACCCTGAATATACATATGAGATGAAAATTTTCCGATTGGTAGGCTGTGGCAAAAAACGTAGGTTTTATCGTTAAACTTGCATCCTTGGTTTCAGATCCTGGTCCATTGATTTTGCAAACAAGAATATTATTTTCGGTTGAAACTCGTAGTTAGAGTTTTTTTTGAGTATTCCAGAAAGTTAAAAACTTAACCCCTTGGTTCGAATGTGATCAAGATTTAAGCATTTTTTCCAGTATCTCATAATTTGTCAAGAAATATTTTGATATGAAATATTTGATTCCACAGGCGAATTGAATCAAACTGGGAAAACCTCAAATTTGTTTCAAATTCTTCGAAACATTTTTGTTTGAAAATTTGCTCTTAAAGTAATTTTAATTTTTGACAATAGAAAAGCCATGTTGTAGAATGCACACCCAGAACTCAATCTTTTTTTTTATTATGAATAAATCTAATAAGATAAGCTACCGTCAGAAGAGGTCGGCACAATTGGATCGGATCGGTTTCCGATCCGATCCGATCTTTTCAAAAGGCGCCGATCCGATCCCGATCCGATCAAACCTTTTCAAAAGACGACCGATCCGATCAAACCTTTTCAAAAGACGACCGATTCGATCCAGATCCGATCCAATTTTTTCAAAAGTCGACCGATCCGATTGAGATCCGATCCAATTTTTGTACGAGCCGATCCGATCCAAAGCATCCGATCCGATTCTTTTATTTTATGGTATAATTTGAAACAGTTTTTAACGTGCTTATTGAAAGGGTGATCAACGCAAATATGAACAACAATGTTCTATACATTTACCGAATGTGTTTTAACTTTTGAGGTTTTCCCTGGGGAGATTGAAACGCCCCTTAAATAAACTAACCAAGTCGCGCTCTGATTGGTTAAGCGTGAATCTCCTCGGGAAACACCCCAAAAGCTAAAACACATTGTGTATAAATAATACAATATTATTAACTGTGTTTTTCTTTTATAAGGAATTTGTGGGAAAGGCAACTGAAAACAATTTTTAAACATTATTAACAATTAAACATCAAATTGGTCCAGATCCGATCCAAAAAAAATTTGAGGTGACCGATAGGATCCAAAAAAAATTTAAGGCGACCGATCCGATCCAGATCCGATCAAATTGTTTTTTCAGATTTGCCGACCCTCAAAATCGTTTTGTGAAAATGGACATCTAATTTTAAAATTAATGGATTACCAAAATATACTTAATAATTAAAAAAAGAGTATTAAATACTTTTGAAATATTTGGTTATCGTATAAACCATGAAAAATTTGTTTTCGGTCATTCACTAAGAGCTATTCGTCAGTATAACCTATCCATATGACTAAATAAATAATGAGCAGATTCTGATTTTGCTCATTACAAAAACTAAAAAAAAGTTTTTAGTTTTTTGGCGAATAAATAATTTTTTTGTGAAAAAACGCTTGTCAACTTTGTTCATACCTTTTATGATTAAAGAAATGTAACTAGAAATTACGGCTAATATGGAAGAGAAATTAACAAATTTTGCTGCAAAAAAAATGTTGAAAAAGGTATTCAAAGAGCTTGTAGGTAAACAATCATGGCATTGCTCAGCAATGGGTTATTTCTAACAAAATTTCTACGAATTTACAATAAAAATCTGAATTACTGTATGATTCATAAAGTGTGGAAAGATTCAAGCTTGCGAAGATAGCTCCGAAAAGGTCACTGACCGATTCGAAAATAGATATAACATCATTATCACAAGAATATTTGTCATCATGTACAGGGGGAGCCCAATATCGCCGAAAGTTTTTTGCCAAAAAACTTTGGCGATATTGGTAAATTCGGCGATATTGGCACATTCGGCGATATGGAGACAGAATTAACTGGTTCGTTCAAAAAATAAAAAGCGTTCGAAAAGACGTCAAATGTCAATTTTTTTCAATTTTATAATGAGTTTCATAACAAGTTCGAATGAATTGAATCATCAAACTTGCGTAGAATTTAATAATTCACAAAACGCAATCAAATTCAAGTTGAAAAGACTAAATTTGGGAGAGTCAATATTGAAAGTGACGTCATTCATGACGCTCAAAATTTTCACCTAGATTAAGTAATTTGAGACATAAATCTCAAAGAATTTCGGCGATATTGGCAAATTCGGCGATATTGGCACTAGAAGTATTTTAGCTAAAAATCGTGAAATTGCGTAGGTTTTTCCGGCAATTTCGTCAAATTCGGCGATATCGGGCCTCCCTCTGTACTTTCTAGAATTTTTAATGCTGGGCACCGCTTATTTACGCAAACGATTTGTCATATTTTTCTATCATGTTGACGGGACAGCCCATTAAAGCCCTCCCCCATTACTTCAACGTTTTTGGCAGTGCCTTCTGAGTTGGTGATACTGTAGATTAGAAAAAATGATTGAAAAGTATGATAATTTTAACTTTTTATAATAGAAAAACTACATTTATTCAAGCTTTCGATTCAGAAGAATCTCTTTCATTGTTTAAAATTGTTTAAGGGGGTTGTGGGTGCTAAATTTTGAAAATATGCAAGCAATTCAAAGTGGCTTTTATTTATCACATGACAATTTTTTTGAAATAATAAGCAATATATTTGGTCCGCCCACTCTTTACGGTTTGATTAAACACAAAACAGTACGTAAATTGTTAACTGTCGAGAAATGCGGTGCTTATTAATCAGCATTAGATTTTTGTTATCCACCAGGGAAAAACTTTTACATGCTGCATACAATTGTGATGCATTTTTCAGGGGTTGTACTTCAGTTGAACGCCAAAAATTTTGCGTTTTCATATTTTCGGTCAAACTCTCCCAAAAAATGATAAAACAGAAATTCTTCATTGTTGTAAAAAAACAATTCCCGATTTTTTAGGCGATAAAAGTCAAAAAAAAATAATCAGAGCTCAGGATTTCAACAGTGCGTGGTTTCTGCACAATCCTAGAAAATTTTGTTAAGATATGTTGAAAAATGCGAATTTTATTCCGAATTCGAGAGTTCAAACAAGCAGAAATTTAGGTTATTTTAAAATTGCCTTCTGGTCATGAAAATGATTACCCAATGTGTTTTAGCTTTTGGGGTGTTCCCCGAGGAGATTCACGCTTAAGCAATCAGAGCGCGACTTGATTAGTTTATTTAAGGGGCCTTTCAATCTCCCCGGGGAAAACCCCAAAAGCTAAAACACATTCGGTATAAAAAATAATTATTTTTCCTACAAGTTATCCTCGCGGTTTGAATTTATGCATTCTTAAATGTCATCACTCCAGGAATATTAACAAAGTTATAGCGATTTTAAATTGCTTGCAATTATCTAGATTTTACACCCACAACCCCCTTAAGGGATGATTTATCTCGCAACCCCTTATACGATTATTTTAATGACATCGTTCGGTATTTATAATAAACTATGAGAGCAGCCTAGCATAAATTTTATTTATGAGTACTAACAATAACGAATTTTTGCAAAATAAATTAATGATCTAGTTTAATTTGATAACATTCTTGCATAATTTACTCACATTAAAAATTGAAGTCTAAATAATGCTTTCGAGTCTCCAGTTGAAACGATCAATAGAACTCAGTTATGACAAGGTTAAATCAATGAAATCAAATTATCCAAATTTGGATTTTGATCATATCACTAATTGTATTCATCCCTCGATTAAAATGATGGAAACTTTAAAATAAATTTCAATGCAGAAAATTATCTCATCTTGAATATATCTCTTAATCCCCTTTAATATTTAAATAGATATTTGTGATTACCAGCTTTTCTAATCAAAATATGTTCTTTCTTATTCATGTGGCATGCCATGGCATATCGAAGATTATGCCTATGCCTGGAATTATTGCAAGTGCCTTGTTTTAGTATTACCATTTTCAAAAATTCAAGGCATAGGCATAATCTTCGATATAATTTATATGATGTACATTTTTAATGGTATGACGATCAGGGGTCGGCAAAATTGGATCGGATCGGAATCGGATCGGTGGATCGGATCGGGAAAATTTGAGGAGACCGATCCGATCCAAAAAAAATTTCCAATGTGCCGACCCCTGATGACGATCATAAAAGTTTCGCTCTATTTTAAACTGGGCCAAAAATTTTAAATTTTATATTTTGATCTGTAAAGTCTTGAAACGACTTAAACTTATAATACTTTAAGTAATAAAACCTTAAGAATCTTCAGTGAAGATGAGTTTTAAATTATAAACCAAACGCATTTATAAGTTTGATACTAATACATATAAGAACGTTGTTTGCGAATAATTCTTTTGTTCAAAAATATATAAAAGATGTATTTGTTGCTTTAGGTTTTTTCCTTCAAGAGTTATTGAAAAATAAAAGTTTTGATGAAAAACAAAAAAAAATGCTATCCGTTGTAATTTATTGATTCTCTATTATAAAATAAGACAGTTGTGGCCTACAACGTGTAAGTTCAAGTTTTTCGTCAGATTTCTGAGCAATATACATGTATGCGCCAAGGCTGTTTTTGATATTTTGCACGTCCGAGTTATTTTTTTACGTTTCCGACCACAAATCGAAATATTTTAAAGGTTGAATCAACATGATTGATCCAAAATGGCAAAATTAAATCTTATAGCAGTCAACTATGCCATTCAAAATATTGTTTATAATTTTTCTGCATTTCTGTAATACAGTTTTTTCAGATTTTTGCTGAATTTCTTTATTGAGTGACCATTTTGCAATGACGAGCTTGTTTATTTTCTCTCGTCCAATTAATTCGTTTCCCACTTCTTTGTTATAGACTTCCCAGCTTTGAAAATACCAACCAATCATTTTTTTGCCACATACAAAATTATGGCCATTTATTTTGTCCCATTCGTAAATTTTCACGCCGAAATGCAGAGGCGTATTATTCCATCCAAATCGATTTTTTAGGGGTAAAAATCCGAAATAATTAGTTTTTGCATCAATATAAAAATCACTGGGTAATTGTATCATTGAATAATTTCGTATGTTAATAAAATTCAGGAATAAATTAATGAAATATAGTCTAGAACAGATGTTCATATGACATCATCAGTCATTGACATGTGGTGCCTGATTATGAGACATAAAAAATGTGGGTCATCTTGATAACAACTGATAAAGTAAGATTCGAATCATTTCTTACTTTTAGTGTTTTTTTTCAATTAAGTGCTACTTAGTATTCCATATCTTTTTTCCAACCTAAGTGGATCTTGAAAATGATAGTTATCTCTATAGCGCGTGTTCGAATCACACTGATGTTGTCTAAGTGATTGTGTTAGTGATTTCTTTAGTGATTACGCACCAATCAACTTTGCCCCCCCCCCAATATCAAGCACCCTTGCCTATTATCATACCCAAGACAATCACTAAGACAACATTAGTGGGATTCGAACACGCTCTATAGAGATAACCCTCATTTTCAAGATCCACTTAGGTTGGAAAAAGGTTATGGACTATAGTATAGTGGTTCCACACAGTTACCATTTCGGCTTTTGGAAACTACACATCTGATTGAGTTCTTAGGTAGTTCAAATTGATCAAAAATATCATTTAATTTATAACTTATAAAGCCTGACCTTGAATTAAAGCCTTAAAAATCCAATTAAAATTGTGCCATTGTTTATTTTGTTGTTAAAATTCAATATAAATTCAGATTTATAGTCCAATTATATTTTATTCCTGTTGAGAAAATCAATTATATATGAAGGTTTATGACATTTTAAATCACTACAATTGTACGCCAACTTAATCCTCCCTTTATAACAACCCCCTGTTCCCCAGATTATTCGATTTTCGATGTTCTAAATAATTTTCAAAAAAAATATTTCTGCAGCAACTTATTTTGTATTATAATTAAATTAAAATATGTTCGTTTTTATTTCAACGAGCTAAAAATAAGTTCAAAATCCAATAATCATCAAACTGGCTGAAAACGACATCAAGATAAAGGATAAAAATACAAAGAGAATTTAAAATGTACTTTTTACTTTCGGTTTTTAGAGTAGTCAAACCGGAGGGTAACTCGGATATGAAATTATGGAACGGAGTTATGAAGGTTCGTTTGATACTTTTTTATGTTGCTATAAATATTTTTATTATTATTTAAATATATTTCGAATTTTTAAGTTCATCAGTACAATATATTATTAAAAAAAAGGAGACAAAAAAATTGCAGTTAAAACGTATTCTAGAGAAAACAGAAAAGTTACCAACAAATATTTTAAACAAAATTGGAATTTTTTTTCAATAGTTGAAGTCCATTATGATAAACAAAATGAAGTAAGAGGTGTCAAATAAATGTAACAGCTTTTTCCGGCAAACTATCAGTGAAACTAGGCAGAAAGGTTACCGATTTTGACTAAAATATTTGTTGTTAACTTTTTTCTTTTCTCAAGAACATGTTTTCACTGAATATTTTTTGTGTTTGTTTGTCGTATTATTATACCGTACTGATGATGAACAGCATGTAATTTATACCATGTGAGCTTCGCCATTCTCATACATCTCGTATATAAATGAGTTTCGCGTGGCGATAGAGAAAATCACTACAATCTATTTATCAGCTCTCGGGGGTTGAGGTCTGACACAGACTCGGTTTTCGTTTCGATTTAATCGTTTTATAGTAGAATTTCTGATAAGCTTATCTTTATTGAGAGTCTCTCCCGGGATTATTTGGGAGAGGTGAACGTTTTTTTTGACAGGTCGTTATTTAAAAGAATACATAAAATATTATTTTTTTGCTTTAAAAAATGAGATAAAAAATGTCTTGAAATTTGGAGCCAATCATTGGCTGCCAATGAAAAGATTTTTGGCTTAAATGCATCATTCTGGGTTTATTTCCTCAAATATATGTGCTAAATTTTACGGCGTGTATTTTGATATGATTTTATTTTTCAAATTTTTTTTATATATAAATATTGTTTATCTTACTTAAGTTTTGGTAAATCAGTAGCGTTGAACGAAAAACTTATAATTCGACATTTATTCTTATTAATTTTGGTTTAAAATTTTGATTTTAATTTAAGGTGGTGCTATGAGTCCAGGAAATTACACCATTGTTTAGAATATTTGTTGACAAGGATATTTCAGAGCAGGGGTCGGCACCCGGCAAATCGGAAAAATCTGAACCGATCCGATCTCATACGTCTCACATTTTCTCCCGAACCGATCATGAACACATTTTTTACGAATTTCAATCCGTCCCGAAATTTTAATTTATTCAAAATCCTACTCAAAAGTTTCCAAAAATAGATGAAACTGATTTTAAAAGGCTTGGCAAATAAAAGTATACTAATATCAGCTTAGCTAACGATAACATGCATAATGTAATTTACAAATTAAGTGACTTATTGTTTTCATACACTATTTTTTGTGAAAAAATATTTTTGTTATCACAAATTCCTATCGGAGTCTAGGCTTGAAAATAAGCTTACCCCATTATCACCATTGTTTGATTATAAGATTTCAATTTGAAAGAAATTCTACTACGATTTTACTACGGTACACAACGATTTTTGGCCACTAAACAAAAGTCAATATCGCAAAAATATGCAAAGAAAAAAGTCTCGAAAAAAAGCGAAACTCATATAACTGATATAGTATAATATTTTAGCTAACTAGTCAAGCTCCAGAATCCACCTGATCTCACTTATGCTGATTAGTTCTGAAGAAAAAGAGAGAACCTTAATCAAAACCTAATTGAGAGCAGCATAAAAGTGATAAAGTACTAGTAACTAGTTGAGTTTTTAATTTCTTGTGGTTTTTGCTAGACCAGGTCTGAGGTGCAATCGGAAAATCGAAAGCGAGATAATTGCCTCCTATTTTTTTGGTCCGCTCAAACGCCTTAAAAAAGGAAAACTCAACCAGTAGATTATGTAGCTTCCCTCGCTAGCTTAAAAATTATAGCATCAAAATGTAAATCAATATTTTTTCGCGGTCACATAATATCTGACTAAATTTTAATTTTATTTCTTCGATAATTTTAGAACTCTATTAAAAAGATTTGAAGTACAAGAAAAAATAAAATGCAGTCCCACGACCTAATCACCCCGCTTCATTGCCGAGGTGTTCAATCATGGGGTTTTATACAATATAATTTTTTATAAGTAGTGCCTTACAGACGGGTTTGAAAATATGAAAAAATTAGAATAATTGCACATGTCACTTTTTTGCTCACGAAAAAAGTGATGTTTTTTGTAATTAGTTTAAAAGTCAATTTTAGCTAATTTTTGGTTATTTTTAGGACTGCATCGTAATACCATCGTTCTAATCGAATAAGAACCACGGCTTTGAATGCATCCCACCATCAGCAAAGGGCACGTGTTTATTACTTGTTTTTGTTTTTTTAATAACAAAAGTTCTCATAAACGAAGGAAGATTATTTATAAAGAAGAAAAGAGAAAAAAGTCAGTTATTCAGCCACAGATCATAGCCCATCATGTCATACACAACTAGATCCAACCAATGGCTAAATATTAACTTTTTGGTGTAAATTTTTGGAAGAAATTAACCTAATGCGATGTTTGAACTTTTTGGCATTTTTGAAATTATTTTGAAATACGATTTAATTAAGAAAGGAATCTGCCTGATTTTGATCCGTCTTATTTTTAATCTGCCTACTACTAGTACGTAATATTTATTTTCTAAATACCATTTTTTGTCGTATATTTCTAGAATAATATATTTTGATAAACTCTGAATAACCAAAAAAAAATTTATGTCGAATAATTAAAGTTTTAGTGTAACGATTTGAGTACATCCCTCTAGGGCGGTGATAAACCCAGTTAAACCTGATTTCTGACATTTTGAAATGTATATTATCGGTAAAACGGATGCTCAATTTTTATGCAGACTAATAATATCGATATCTGAAGCATTTAACCCGTGTGAGCACAGAGCCTATGTATAGGCTCAAGCATACTTAACCCTCCGAGGCATATAGCCTTTTGAAAGGCTAAAGCAACTTTAAATCAGCCATAACTGATGGACAAAATAATTGCAGAATCTTCTCCTTCTGATACATCTTAAAATTCAACAATGTAAATCTACAAATATTTTCTAAATTTTTTTCGGAAACTTGGTTCAAATTATATGACGAATTGATTGAAAGACGATCTTTCGCTTAAGTTTTACTTCCGAAGAAATACTTTTTGATCCAAATTTGGAATTGAAATTTCAAATAAGCTTGTTTTTAGGAAAATGTTTTAAGTACCATTTGCAAGAAAAATAATCTGGAGCAATATCTGGAGCAAAAATATTTTTTCGGAAGTGAAATTTTAAAATATCTTATTTCGATATAAGTATGGATGAAATGATATGTTTTGAAAAAATATATAATTGCACTTTAGCCTTTCAAGAGGCGATACTTTAAGTTGTCTATATGTCAAGTAGAGAGGTATAAATTTTCGAAAAAAATCTATTTTAGACATTTTAGTTAATTTCTTGAAAAAGAGTTGAAGCAAGGTTTTTTATTAACCACGTGATATATCTCAAGTAGGCTCAAGGAAATATATGCTACTCAGTAACTTCGCAGTGCTCTGTTTACTCACATACTTTTGTTGGATTGGACTATATTAGTTGGAATACAAAATATTTGAAGATATATTTATGAAAAAGATGCACGTTTTTTGGAAAAACCTTGTTAGTTTTCCTGCTCGATTTACCTGCAATATTCATATTATTAACAATATTAGAGGCAATTCTTGGTAATAGCAGAGTACCACTCTGGCATGATTTAC
>SCLH01000538.1:62836-105541 GCA_004367855.1 Oikopleura vanhoeffeni | reverse complement strand
TAATTAAATAAATTTTTAATTATAAACTATATCTCTATTTCAAAAAATTTAAACTTCTAAATTTATTCTGCAGTATTATTGCTTGACTCAAAATCTTTCACAATTTCGAATGATTTAAATTTTGAGTTTTACAGAATGTCAAGTTTAAATTTTTAAATCTAGAAAATTTTTGACTTTGTTGTTTTTTGTGTGAAAACAACATTATTTTAACATACGTATTACGTAATAAGTCTATCAGTCTTAATATTTAGGCACTTATTACGTAATATGTTATTTTGTCGTTTAGACTTGGTTTGTCCTTATATTTTTGAATCAAAAAATATGTCTGACTGACTGAACTAAATATTACGTAATAAGTCTCTGAGCCTTAATATTTAGGCACTTATTGCGTAATATGTTATTTTTATAGCTTTTTCGGTTAGTCCTTATATTTTTTGTTCACAAAAATATGTCTGACTGACGAATATTATTTATATGATATGATGTTAAGCAGACCGTCGAATTTTAAGATTTTATTTTTCCTTAGGATAAAAAAGGGTATATTTAGACAATTTGTAATTATACCATGTTTTAATCCTAGGTTTTAGATTATGTTATTTTTTAAGTTATGGTTGTTAGATGGATTATGGTTGATTTTTGGGATGAGGTTTTAGTTTTGGTTATTATGTTGATGATTATTTAGTAAACATTTTATAACGAAAAGTTGCATGTTAACTGTTTTATGCATATCTACAGGTATTATATGGTGTTGATCAAGAAGATTATCTTGATATTCAATTAACTCTTCTTGGGTCATGTCTAAAATGATATCTTGGCTTAATAAGCCCAAATTTTCAATATCATTTTGAAGAGTGACATCAATTATAGATTGTCTTAATAATTCAAGATTTTCTTCTTCCGTTAAATTTAAATTGTCAAATTCTGGGTCTATATTCCAATTTTCGAAAATGTCAGAAAATTCCGAAATATCAGTATTTTCTGAGTCTGAGGAAATAGTTTCTATCGAAATGTCGATTTCATTAATTTCCTCATGGTCAGAACTATTTGCAGAGCCTACATTTGTTTTAGTAGAATTAACTGACATTTTTGTCTGTCCTACTAATAATATGACTTTTGAAAATTTATTTTAATCCTAACGGAATGATAATTATTACTAAAATTTTCATCGTTAAATACTGCATCAGTGGTGGCGCCATTTGATACTTCAGGTGCCAATTTTCCATAACAGATGGTTCATTATAGTACTTCATTATAGTACTATAGCAGATGTTTGTTCGAAGTTTGAAACCAGCTGTTCGAGGTTTAACCAAAAAATTTATCAATTTTTTAATACAGAGTCACCTGCTTTTATTAATTACTAAATCCTTGAGAGCCTGCTGTAATTGCTAATTAGTAAACAAGATGGTTAACTAATGACTTATCAACGAGAGTTTTTTATGAAATTACTTTAAGAAAATTTAAATCAAATTTTAATGTTTCGTTATTCTGTCAATAGTTAAGTTTTTTCAAGAAAATAGTTTTATATCATAATATATTTTAAAATATCCTTGTAAATGAAGAAATATAATTTGTAAGGCAGTAGTTTTTATTCGGTATTTCAAAAGTTACTTTGTGATAAACAAAGAATTATTATCCGAAATTGCTAACTTAAAATTTTATCCTTAAGGATTTGAAAGTGTGTCAGAGATTCGAAATTTTGTTTTTTACTATTCTATAATGGCTGGGAGATCTGGATAAGCGGCGTTAATGAGGGCGAGAATTTCTTTTGAGGCATTATTGGAATCGAGGCACAATTGATAGGCAGTGTTTTTGGACCAGAAGTCTTTTACTAAAATACAAAGTTATTTTATTGACAATAAGAAAATAGCGATTACTTATAATTACATGTATTTTTCTTAAATAAAATGGCAAATTAATTTTAAAAATGTTTTGTCAAAATAATTAATTGAATTTCATGTTAACTAACCGAATTCAATTATAGCGGTTATTCTTGTTTCGGTTGTTTTATTCTTTTTTAATAGAATCCGAGCTTGTTTGACTGAGGCCAGATAGTTTATTCCATATTTCTGGATTAATTTTTTATAATCATTGGATGAGTCTATATCTGCCAATTTTGATATGAATTTCGAATCCTCCAGCATATAGGTCGGGACCTGGTTGATATCTATATTGAGCCATTTTGTGACGTTGATCATCGCTTTATTCGTTTCTAAATTAAAAAATGATTAAAGAGTTTTTTGAATGGTAAAGTTTTTAGAAATAACAAAACAATTTCAAAGTTGAACTTTTAGGTCAACTTTTAATTCGAATTTGAAGAAATTATCCTAAATGGGTAGTCAATAGTTACCTTTGACAAGTTCTGTTATTTTTGGGTTATTTTCGTCCCGTCGCATTTTTTTCTCAATTTTGTCCATTTCGAATTTTCGCCTGGCGTGTTTTTGATCAATATCTAGATTATTTTCCTTAACTACTTTTGTAGATAAAATGTCTACTGTATTCTCGTCAATTTTTGCTGCGTTTGAGCTGGCACCGTTTTGAAGTATGGTTTTTAGGACATCTAATTGGTTTCTTTCAATTTGATTTTTGGTAGTGATAGAGTTATTATTTATCATCTCGCATTTAATCCTAGAGGTCTGGAGGTTTTTGTCAATATTTATTTTGTTCCGCAAATTTCCCATATTGTCTTTCATTTCTGGATTCACTCCACTGTCCTCGATTTCTATCGCTTCTGAGTCAAGGTGGCGAAATTTAATTTTCATCCCTAAGGACAGACATGGTAATTGACCCACGGACCACAGGTTTGAATTATTTTTTACATTAGCACAAATAATTGCCGACAATTGGCACATTGCTTCTGCGGATGAGTAGGACCTTTCGATTCGACCGTTTTTTGAAAAAATTTTGTTGAATTTTGGAACTGTGATGATGAGGTTTTTTGCTGTAGTTCTGCCGATATCGTCGGTAATCGGGCAGGGTACGGCTGTTGTTGCCATAGGAAAATTTTTTGTTTCATTAACCAGAAGAAATTGTAACAGGGATTGACGCTGTTTGTAGTGATTTATTGTACCTATGGTGTACAATTTATAATGTCCAAAATCATAATGAAATTTGTTCTCCTCTATATCGCCGAAATGTGGGTAAAGATTGCCAATAGTGGCAATTTGGTTCCAGACTGTAGTAACCACTCCCAATCTCTCGGGGGAAATTAATGTTTCGGTGAAGTGTGACGATTTGTTCAGATTTGCCTTTATTATTGTTACTTGTAAAAATTTACAAGATTTTGCTCCGGCGTAGGTAGGGTTGATTTTATCGTTTCTGAGCGGAGTGAATATGGTCACAGGATATTTAAACAATTTGCCAATTTGTATCATTTTATCCTTGGGGTGGTTAACGATTTCATTTTCTGTGATATCTTTTTCCAGGATATCTTTAACCGACCAATTTTCGAAATAATCAGGGATTTCTCGTTTCAACTGGTCCCAGCTTCGAATAATATTGCCAAAGGCACATTTGCTCGATGAGATTAGAGTAACGTTTGTACCCGTTTTTGATAGCTCATTAACGAAGGCGGCTAGACATTGGGCGTCTTTGACCAAAAAGGTCATTTGAGCGCTTGAATTGATGTCTTTTTTATTGGCATTATTTTTCGCTTTCTGGTATATGAGCAGTGCGTCACTTCGAGAAATACGTGATTGAACAATATAGAAAATTGCGGCTTTTAGAAATGCTTCTTCACCGTCTGTTTTTATGCCATTATTTCTGAAAAAAACTTTGGCATTATGAGATTTTAGCCAATCTTTTTTCGAAATTGTTTGGGCGCTACCATCGTCTAAATATTTGACGAATGTAATAATTTCACCGTGTTTTTGGTTGGAATTGGCGCTGTCCAGATGACCTGATGATTCGCATTGGGGCCTTTTGATCCTATTGGACGGAGATAGGGTCAGCATATCTGTCGAAATTAAAATTCCAAAGTTGAAACTGTGTTCATCGGCCAAATTTCCCAAGAAATGTATTGTATCGGTGCTGATAGCACCTGTAGTTGGGGTTGCAAATCCAGGACCGACCGGATCGAGATATTGCCATCGTGAATTTGGCCGAGATTGATTTCTATATGAGTCAGGTAGATTTGAGTCATATTTCATATCCGGTGTCCAATTATAATTTGACATTGGTGGTTCGTATAACGCTTGAAAGTCGTTATTTCGGTCAATTTCACCGATGAATTCTTCGATTAGACGGTACGGTATAAGAACATCATCATTTGAAGGGTTACGGTCATTTCTAGCTTTGATCCTACGGAAGACATTCAGAAATTGTTCATAGTGATTTCCGATACCGTATGTATCCATGTAGTCGTCAAAATCGATACGTTTTTTGGTTTCGATCGTGCTTAATTTCATCTCGGCCCAGTCTTCGGCCAGGTATTGATAACCCTTTTGCAAATATTCGATTTGTTCACCTTAAGGATAAAATTAATATCAAATATTTTCATGAAGTTAATGATGTAATTTTAATTACTCTAATATCAAAAGGAAAGAAAAAATGAAATTTAATTACCTCGCGCTCTGATGTGTTCTAATGTCGCTAGCGGCCGACTTATGCGGAACGTATTGGGTACCTTCCCAATCAGGATATTTTCGTAGACCGCATTGACATAAAATGTATATGCGCCGAAAGTTACTGGAAAAACGCTATCTTCGAATCTTTTTGATATGCCATTTTGTCTGGCGGAATAATGTATTGCGCACCAATCTTGTTGAACCCCTATATAGTTACCACAAGATTGTTTTTTGCCATCATTGTTTCTTTGGATATAATTGCAAGTGGCCTGTGTACCTGGCATGTTTTTTGTACACATGTCAATTTCCGGGGTGTTTTTATCCTTCAGGGAATTCCATAGTACCAAGATGTTTTTGGTATCTATTGTGTCTCCTCCACCGATTATTAGCTGCAAATCTCTCCAATGATTATTATCTAAATTTAGATTTTGTAAAAAATCTGATTTTCTTGGCAAGTCACGTGTTTTAATTTCATCGTATATTTCGAGGATTAATTCAGAGTCCAGGGTTTCGCCTTTAACATTAAATGAATTATTTACTTCATCATACGTCACGTCATTATTTAATTTCTTAGTGGCCCATTCAATAAATGGTTCAATTTGGTCTTTGGTCGTATGAATTATTTCTAGAAGAGCTTCTAGGACTGGTAGAGGGGGTTGTCTGGAATTTTTTGATTCTTTAATAGTTGGAATTTTTGCTATTAAATTGTGCTGATCGTTTTTAATTTGAAGATCCTCTTCAGTTTTGATTTCTCGTTTGATCATATCTTCAACTTCGGTTTTTGTTACTGAAGTTATATTGTTAATTATTTTATTTTATATATATTAGTCAGTATTCGCGATAATCAAATTTTAAATTATTAAATCACCTTTTTTGGTTTCTTTATACTGTAATTTTAATCCTATGGATGCGGCAGCGAATTTCGAGTTTATCCAGAACCGGTTTTTAATCATCCACACGATTGTATTTGTGGCGATACCGGTTAACTGGTAGGTCATATTTTCCTTGACCTCGTTCCAAATAATATTTCCTTCTGGGGTATTATTTGAAAATACTTTCTCATTAAAAATTACCAGATTTTTGACAAGGTCTTTTTTCCATTTTGACAATGTTAGGAGTTTGGATTTTTGATTTTTGGGATTTCTCCATTCGGGGAATCTTTTGACCAGAATTTTCTCCACCTGAATTATTCGTGGTTGTATTTCTTCATCCAACATAAAGTCAGCCTCGTGAAATTTCCGTTGATTTGAATCCCTGAAAATAAAATATGAAAATAATTACATATTGATTTTAATTTAATCCTTAAGGAGTTATATGAAAATTTTGGTCAGACTATATAATATTTAAATACTATATTATATTTTGACTTACTTTATAGTGTCTAGGATGTCAACTGCTATCAAGTTTGAAGATTTTAACCAATGGTTGTTGAACCAAATATTCTGTTTTGAGATATTTTGTTCGGTCTTCATGACCTTGACCATTTCTTTAGAATTCATCGTTTCCAAGAGACCTTGAAGAAGGACATGTCTCCAGTTGATTCCTAAATAGAAAATTTATTTGAATAATTTTAACAGGTGGCCTTTAGATTTTCAAATATTTCTTAATACGAAAATTAATTTTACCTTTTATCAATATTTCTATATTTTGCCCACGCATTTGTTCTTTTGTAAAAATTGTGAACATATCGTTTCTGAGGAACTTCATTTCGTCTATCAAGTCCAAGAATTGTAAATTTTCAATTGTGCCCTTCATTGAAAACGCGGGAATATAAATTTCGCCATTTTCGTTCGAGAATTTTGGGTCTGAAAATTATTTTTATTTATCATGAAAATAAAATCAAATTTGATCAAATTTTGATAACAACGAAAATTTAATAACTAAAATATATAAAAAGAAAAATTTTTTTAATAATTACCTATGTTATTTTGTAGGGATTTTAAGGTGGATTGAATACCAACATTTGTTTGATATTCATCGATATTATCTTGGTACCAGATGATTACCTCGATAACTCTTTCCTTACTTTTATCCTTGTGGAGCTCGCTAATGATGTTATATGGATGGAATTTTTCGTTAGTTTTTTGAAATCTGGGGTCCAAAGAACTGTATTTGTGACCCTGATTATTTGTATCATCATTCATCCACGCTTTAACTAACTTCCATAATTCCAGCTTTTCTGAAATGGAGATCTTATTTTCGACTGCGAGGTCTAGTGCTAAGTGATTGTGTCCATAGGCACTATCTTTTATCTGGTATATGGACATGACCGCCATTTTAATAACGTTGGGAATTTCTAATTTGGCTAACACTTGTTGGATTACGAATCTAACATTTTTCTGGGATATGTTTTTATCCCATATAATGACTAGGTTATATTTGATTTCGCCATTTAGTTCCCTAATCACTAGCTTTGTGCTTATCCCTTCATTGGCTATAATCTGCAATAAGTAGATTTGGTCTGTTGGAACATTTTTTCGGAGTAGCCGTCCGAATCCGATAATTGGCTCTGCCGCCAATAACCAAAATGCGCATACTTTTCCATTTTCGTTTACTAAATTAATTTTTTAATTTATTGAATTATTTTATTATATTTATAATTATTATTCCTAAACTAAATAATGTCGTAAAAAATTTGAATGTTATTAATTTAACAAATGGTTTTCAAATTTACCTAGTGGAAAAAAATTGCAATTTGAAGCTTCCTTCGCATTTTCTGATTCGATCAAGTTGTTTACAGTCGATTGAATACTGTCATTGTAGATGTAGTTCGCTACATGTACTGACGGGTTTATATCGTTTTCGTCATAATCCATCCCGATTAATTTCTAAATGCTTAATACAGTTTTATTTTCATAAGTAAAATTTCATAATTATGAGATTTGTGCAGTTTACAGGGATCTTGGTTATATTGTAAAGGAAATTTTGGCAATTTTGGCAGCACTGTTGGCCTTTTTAGATGATTTAGTAAAAAAATATGTAATTTTTGGCAGCACTGTTGGCCTTTTTAGATGATTTAGTAAAAAATATGTAATTTTTGGCAGCACGGTTGGTTTTTTAACCGTATATGAAAAAAAAATAATTTTTGGAAATATATTTTAGATTTTTAATAAGAGTAATATAATCAATTAATATGCAATAATTTTTGAATTTTATCCTAAAGGTTTTTTATTATTAATCAAACATTTTTAGTGGGTAATTTAGTAGCAAAAACAATAAAATTTATATGTAATTTTTTCAGCACGGTTGGTCTTTTTAACCATATTTGTATAAAAACCCTTGATTTAATTTATAAATTTCTCGTTAAACTAATTTTTAAATGGTTTTTTGGGATTTTAAGGACGGTAGTTATTTTGACAATATATCATATGAATAATATATGGATTTTCTCTGCAATAAATTTTCACTTTTATCCTCACGGTTTTTATCAACAATAATTTCATTCNAAGACAGGAGGGCTGGTTGGGATTCTCATGGAGAGTTTTAAACTTGATCATCTTTAAACATTATCCAGGATTGCAGAACCTTAACTGTAATTTGGTTCTGAATATTGTCTGGCAAGACTTTTTTTCAAGAATGTAATTTGCTGCGTTTAATTTTAAATAACATTTATTAAAAATGAAGTTTTCAAATTAAATGATAATTTTAACAACAAAGGCTCTACTATACGAGTACCTGATATAAATAATTATACTTTTAAAATAACAGAGCGATCTTCTGTAGTAATAAAACTAATAACTGTAATTTTCTTTTGAATATTCACAAGTGAGACCTTATTCTGCGATTAATTTTGTAGAGCTCAATGGCGCCCCCTACCGAAAACAAAAAAACGTCTAATCATGACCAGTGGACCCCAAAACTGAAAAAACGTCTAATAATGACCAGTGGACCCCCAGATCGATAAACGATCTCTTTCGTGGACCTGAAAGAAATGTGGGTGGAAAAAAAGTGGCTAATCATGACCAGAGGACCCCGTAATCGATATGACATGGTTTTGTTATTTTTGGTCAAAAATTTTCTTATTTCTAGCTCAAAAATTTTCAAACTTATTTTTCTGGAGCTAAAAATATTGAGAATGCCACCTTTTACTATACAGTAGTTACTCTGTTATAGTTACCCCTGAACTATTGAAAAAAGGTAACTATAATGAGTGATTGCTCTGGATAACTTTAACAGATAATTACTCAATATTTTTTAAATTTGAGAATTCTCTTTTTTTTAACTTATATCTGTTTTTTTGTATTTTTAAAACAAACATAACTTAAATTTCATTATTAATGGAGTACTGGTCGCATTTAGAGACTCGGACATGAAATTTTTTAAATTATCTTTAAAATGTTTATTTCTGAAAATATGGACGAAAATAAGTTGATAAAAAGTCTTTTTATTTTCATTTGTCAGGAAAAAGATATTTTTATTGCGATTTGAACTTATTTTTTTATAATATTTCTCATTTTTTTCAAAACTTCAGATTTCTGAGAATTTGAATCGCTGTTTTCAAAAAAACGAGACACAAAAATAAAAATTGTAGACCTGAGGGATCGGGGCATGCTATTCAGTGTGTTATTTGTTTGACTTTCAAGTTTCTGTCGAGAAAATTTAGAGAGTTGATGGATTTATTGTGAGACCCTTAAAATAACGGCAAAAAAAGGTTTTTCGCCGATTTTAGCGCTGGATGATTTTTTTGTAGATAAACCGGAGCTCGGGGCTTTGCGCATGTCCTTTGTGGTCAACATCAACTATAAATTTTTAATCTTTCTTTAAAACTTAGGAAGTTGATGGATTTTTAAGAAAAAAACTAATCACTTTTAAAAGGTCATCTGATTGGTCGGCCAATCAGAGCTTGACAATAAAGTATGTGTTTTTTAGAGGAATCAGAATCTCAAGTGTCCGGGAGAATCGTCCATAATTTGCAGAGAATTCTCTCGAATTGTTTACTTTTTGTTCCCACGAAAAAAAAATACATACTGTATGTTTTTTTGGAGCAAGATTTTTGCTTGAATATTTAAAAACTGAAACCCGTACGTTTGTGTTATTTCTAGTACGGCATCAAATCGACTTTGAAAACCCCAGTACTCGAGTTGATATACTTTTCTAAACATTTTCAGACCAGGCGATGTTATGATTTTTGTCAGGTAGACTTGTCTATCGGTCAAGACTATCAAAAAAGTCTAGGAGTCTCAGACTTATTGCGCAATAATGAAAACATGTTTTTTCTCGGAGATTCTGGATTTTTTTTCTGCCATACTGTCAAAATTGAAAAAATATCTAAATGTTATTTGAAAGTCTAGAGTTTTTGAGATTTTTTATACGGAGTGACTATAACAGATAAACGACATGAACTTCTTTAAAAAAAGTAACTATAACAGATAAAAGGTAATTATGATAGGGGTGACTATAACAGAGTAACTACTGTATTCAAATATGTCCTCGTTTTGTTTCTTCGCTCTTGTTTATACTCTGAATCATAATTTTTGTAACGAAACTACTATTTGGCAGAAATCCATCGAAGCCCTTTTTTATCCAGTATTAAATCAAAATTATTTCACTGAAATTTGCCAAATTGGTGAGCCGACTCATTCACCAAGTAAAATTTATTTTATTAAACTCGTGAAGAAAATATTTATTTCGATGTGTTAAAATTTCGGATTTTTTCGTTTTTTTTCGCAAAATTTAAATTTTCGATTTTTACGTAGAAATCGTATAAAAAAAAAATAATTACATTTTAATTGGTGGTCGAGACCGTTTTTTATGGTTTTTAATCAATAAAGAATAAATTTTACTTACATTTAGACACCTCCGATAGCAAACGAGCGTTTTTTGAGTGTTTTTTCAAAAGACGATTTATAAAGTAAAAATAATCGATCTGAAAAAAATCAGATTATACGAAGTAAGTTCAAAATTGGCAAAATCCGTTCGAAAAAGTTTTAATCCGAAAATTTAGAAGTGGCAAAAAGTTTACCATCAAGAGAAAAAAAATTGAAAAAATGCAAATCTGTTAAAATGCACCAACCTCCTTAACGATGTTCTGTACTAGTTAATGTCTATATCTGCACAATGTACAATTTTTTAGAATTTAAATTAAAAAATGTCTTAAATTTTGTTTTCCACAGCATCGCGTCATTTCTAAATAATTAACAAATTTTTGTGCTTCGTAAGGCACTTTTAGGGAATATATTACCCATTTTTTGTTGAATTCAAAGGATCGCAATTCGCGTTAATAAACCGTTGAGCTATACTATATGGATCACCCGCCCTCAGAGTACAAATCCTAAATATTTAGAAAATGCGAAATCTGAGCATTTGATTGGCTGATCCTTTCTTAATCTGACCAATGAACTCGGCCTATTCCGCAATCAAGGCTTTGATTGGGTGCTAATATCTGGCGTTGTTTGTATCATTCAAATATTTAGGATTTGTACAGCCTGAGTTTTCTCGTTTACCGCGTTTTTTTTATGCGGTCGGTTAGACAGCCAAAATTGCATATACTTTGCTATAGATTTTGGCTGTCTAACCGACCGCATAAAAAAAACGCGGTAAACGAGAAAACTCAGGCTGTACTCTGAGGGCGGGTAATCCATATTATATCCTTTTACCAACGGAACTCCATCGCAAAAACGTTTACTATCTCTATAGAGCGTGTTCGAATCCCACTAATATTGTCCAAGTGATTGTCTTGAGTATAATTATAGGCAAGGGTGCTTGATATTGGGACCGCTAAATTTGATCGGTGTTTACTCACTCAAACAATCACTAAGACAATCACTTAGACAACATTAGTGGGATTCGAACTCGCGCTATAGAGAAAGTTAACGTTTTTGAGAAGGAGTTCCATTGGTAAAACGATATAGTCTATAAAGCCTATAATAGGCCAATGTAAGACCATTGGCCTAAAAATAAAAATTCTTAAATTTCAATTTCTCTCGATTTTTTAAAGTTCAAAAACAAAAAAGAATAGTTTTGTTTTTGAACTTTAAAAAATCGAGAGAAATTGAAATTTAAGAATTTTTATTTTTAGGCCAATGGTGTTACAATTCTCTAGAGTTTCGTTTAATGCCCATATATATTGATAAAGAATATTAGGTCAGTTCCGGTTATTCAAAAATCTAGCATTTTAAAAAAATTTGAAATGATTTTTTTGCACAAAATCATTCAAATTGCCATCCTCGAATTTTCTTTCATCTCTCAGCCTCTATTTTGGCATCCAGGGTTGACATTTCATGACATCCTAGTAATCAGAGAAAATTTCCATTTTCGGCTTTGATTACATTTATTAAATGACTTAATGATACGCAGTAAGAAAGAATGAGACCTGATATTTTAACATCAATATTTGAACTAAGTACATAACAACCTAATCAAATTAACTTGCATGCTGATCGGGTCTCAATTTATAAACCTAACTATGTGTCGAAAAATTTTTCTTATGCCGTTATAATGAGCGTTATTCTTTAATTTTTCGTAATGAAACGAGTAGCTCACGTAATTATTGCCCGAAAGTAGAATAATATTCTCTGAGAAAAAAGAGTCGTTTTGAGCACCTGGGGATCGTTATCGATATATTTGAAAGAAATTTCTCGAAACATTTTGGTAATTTAGAATTTTAATAAAAATGCGTAGACGAGAGGGGTTAAAATCATTCGGAAATTCAGATAAGGAAAGTTAAACGCCTATTTATTTTTAATTTGTCATCCTCGAATTATTATGAATTGATTCTAATAGAAAGTAATTTTTGGAATTATAATAACAGTATTTTGCATCGCCTGACTAAATCTAAATTCGATATTTTAAATAATTACTTTTCACAGGCGTGAACTAAGTGCGCGAAAAAGATTGAACGAAAAATTGAATTATTTAAAAAAACAAAAATAAAACTTTTGTTTGCTTAAAATCTTAAATTTTGGAAATCAACCTTATTAATTTAGTGTTCCTAATTACCATTTTTTTGTTCTGACCGAAAACATATTAAACTGATTAAATGATAATAAAATTCATCGCAAATTCGGTTGACTATTTCCTGAATAAAATAATCGACCACTGAGGATCTATCTATGTAATTTTGTAAAAGTCGACTAGCATATATCCCTTATTCACACTTTTGTCAATATCCCGGCCCTGATTAGGAAACGTAGTGTGTTTTTAAGTAGGAGGACCGGGATATTTACAAAAGTGTGAATAGGGGATATCGGATCAAAGTTTTCATAAAAAATTTAGTATATCTCCGATGATTATTATTGATCTCCGATGTATTCTTCCTACTCAAATTTTGCGATGGCAATATTTTTACTTTAAAAAACAAATTCATGCAGTGTCCACCTTACTTTTGATTTGTTAGAGTACGAGGGTTTTGAGATTTTAGATCAATAAAAACTTCGACTTTTGGTTATTATAAATTGAATTCAATTTTGTGTAGAAATATCGAAAATTATTTTTACACAGTATGGTTTTATACTAAGGTGGAACGGCAGAATCGACTACCTCAGAATTCATTTATTTTCGGAGCACTTTTAATTTCTGTGCTGAAATTGACCCAGAAAAAGTTTTGGGAAAAAACTTAGTTCCGTTTTACAAAAATCAGCATTTTTCGAAAATTTTTGCCTATCATTTGGCTTGAAGTTATTCTTGCATTTTTTTTTATTCAAGCCGAAAAGTAGGCCATTTCGAAATCGGCTTTGCGCTTTTATATTAATATAACCTAACGTTGTCAAAAAAAATGTTGTCGGGCCTACTTTACTTTATACTTACTATTTTGATCATTTGAAATTTTATTCGTCAGTCACTAAAAAAGCGGCTTTAAAATTACCACTTATTTCTAGGCGTTTCATACTATTTGAATCATATTATACAGTAATATCATATCATATCATATCATATTATATATGAGTCATATATATGTAAGTAAAAAAATTTTATGCTCAGAATGTTGTAAAGACTCTCAATAATATAAGGAAAAGTTTCGCAAATTTGTTTTTTATAAATTCTGAAATACATGGTCAGTTTCATATTTTTTTTACAGATTAGCGACAAATTTTACATATTAAATTTGAACAAAATAAATTTCACTTTTAAATTACGGTTTAATTAACGACAAAAATACAAAAACCTTATATTTCACTAGGCCGTGAAATATTACAAAAACGTGATAATCAAGATATTTCATTAATTTTGTTGCAACCAACTTCGTAAGAAATTGAGTTTTTCGAACACTTTTCATTATTTAAGCCTGACCGAAAAGCTAAGCTTATTTTTTGTTTCTAACAATACTATTTAGTATATTTGGTAACTAAAACTTGTTATACCGGAGAAAGTTACTATTTTTGTGTAACTTATCCTAAAATTTTCAACTGTTGACTTTACTTTGGATTTACTGGGATTGTTGCTACCGAAAAGTACCTTTTTTCGTCTGGATAAAAGAGCTTTTTTGATACTTTAAACTCCGCCGCGTTGGGATCAGCTCCTTAGGAGAAAATGAGTTGTTATAATTGCAAAAAATGTCATATTATATATCTAAGTAAATCTGTCCGTGAGAGTAATTTAAGGAGTTTGTAGATTTGGATACAAAAACAATTTTGCGGCAAAAAAAATACGTCATGAAAGATCTTTATACTGGAAAAACAAGATAATTTAGGGTTTTAGAAAATAAAAATACAATTTCCGAGCGGAAAGATTCTATCATTGTAAGAGGGATCATATAAAGGGCTTAAAAAGTCTTTAACAGCTCAACAGAACTGACACATTCTATTATCTTAAAAATAAGTGTTTTTGGAAATTTATTTTCAGTATTTATCAGTATTAGTAAACTTTTTCGTTTGATGTCCGAAATAACTTCTACTTATGTTTTTTCCTATTTTTAAACATTTGTAGTGATATTTTTGAAGTATACTGTGTACATTTGTGCTTTAAAAATCTTAAGGACGTTTTGTAAATGCCTAATTCATTTTATGAAAGGTGCGAATGCGGAAATCAGCACTCCAAGCAGAATATAAATTTATGAAATATTTCATTTTTCGAGTATATTTTTCTATTGAGACTGGTTGGTTTATGATATGAAAATTATTGCTAATTTTTTTTTTCAAAATAAGATTTTTTACTATACACGTTATTTCTTCAAATCGGCAGTATTTTCGCGACTACACATTTTTTATAGCAGGAGATGAGGGACAAAGTCGACCAAAAATGTACACAATAAACAATGTTTTCAGTACTATGACTCATAGTCTATGAGTCAAATAGTTTGTCACAGGAAAAAGTGGTCTCTACAATTATCTACAGAGGTCAATCTGATAAATAAAATCTAATTTTCTCGAGACAAGTGTCAAACGACAGATAATTAAATTCTATGGCTTTCAAAATTATGAAATGATAATATCATTATGATATGCGAAAATCACTCATTAGCGAGCTGAAACTCTTTGAATCGTAGAGGCCACTTTTTCATGTGACAAACTATTTGACTCATAGTATACTGAATACGCCATAATATAGATTAAGTATTACAAAGTTTTAGCATCATTTGATTCTTTTCTCGCAACTTATATTTTTATAAAAAACTGATATTTTGAGAAAAATCAATATATTGACTTCACCTCTTTAGCCGAAAAAAGTACACAAAAAATTCGATCTTTCTCTCCAAAGATTAGATTTAATTTAATCTTAATAAATGTTATGGAGGTCGGGTACAATTAATCGGATTAAGTGGTTTCTTCTCTGGTATTCTTCGGTGTAAACTTTCACAATCTAGATGATACGGTCGTTTTAAGAGGGTAATTGATGCAAGGTTGAGACCTCGATATATCATTTATTCGGACAAATTGAATATAATGATGGATGTAATTTTTAAAATGACCTTATAGCTCAATTTACTTTAAATCTTATAACCTTAAAATTTTTTATCTAGATTCTTTTTTTGCTCATTTTATTATATATTGAAATGATCCATGTCATTGGCACTGCGCAGCCATATCAACTTGTCTAGATTTTTTATATTTTAAAATTAGCGCATCATCGTCGACCAAACTAACGGTAAACTTTACCCCAAAATACGCGTTTGTCCGGTTTTCGTTGAAATTACAATACTTTAAAAACGCATTTTTGCAAGAAAAAACAAATTATCTTGACAAAATATGAGAAAAATTCCTATGGTAAAAAATAAATTTAAATATATATAAACTTAGTCCAGAACGCTTGCTTAACTAGGTCTAACACGTCATAACCTTAGCTTTTTTTGATTTTCTAAATTATATAGTGTATTTTCGAATTTTTAATATTTTTTTATCAACTAGTGTGATAGTGTTCTTGGTAAAAATTAAATTGAAATGGTTAGTAGGCAAAAACATAGATAATTGATATTCAGAATTTGGCTGCGCAGTGCTATCCCGACAACTGAGTTATTTTAAATTATCGGTTGAAGCGAGTTACTAATACATTTTTAAAAATCACATCTTGAATTGAAATCCCGTTTTTAATAATTCACAATTGAAAATTGCATCAATCACCCTCTTATTCGAAAATAAATCTTTTTGGATTAGAAAGTTATTTGATTCTCAAGCTCATTTCCAAAGAGAGTTTTTTGACAAAAATATTTATTCATCTACATTTCATTTTCGGAATCAAAATTTAATTCTTTGAGACATATCAATATCGGATTAATCACCTTATTAAGGAACAGAGAAAATATTCCGCCGATTAAGAGGGTCCTTAGTGGTGCCTTAGACTGGATAGAGTACTATTTAATCAGATTGTATTGAATTTCTAATGCCGTCAAAATGGCTTCAAAGAAAAATATTTCAAATTACCAGGACAAACATTTTAAAATGTGGTGGAGATTAAGAGTTGAATGTTAAAAATGGAAATTGGCGCAGTCTAATGATATAAATAATATCACCGGTGTAAATTTCGTTTGTCGGCGTTAATTAGTAACGGTTTTCCATTTTAAAGTTAAATTCAAAGTTATCCCCCACCTTTGCCATTGTGTTATTTTTATCCCTTTGACTTGTTTTATTGGGTGAGATTTAAAAATTAGATTTTTCTTTTTGACGTCCGATTTCGGACTCCGAAGTCACAACGTGATATTTCTGAAATTTATTTCTAATTTTTCTATTACTTATATTTTTTCTATTTTGAAAGTATACTGTATACATTTGTGCTCAACAAAATTTTTAGGGACGTTTTGTAAACTGCCTATTTTCTTCTACCCAATGTGTTTTAGCTTTTGGGGTGTTCCCCGAGGAGATTCACGCTTAACCAATCAGAGCGCGACTTGGTTAGTTTATTTAAGGGGCGTTTCAATCTCCCCGGAGAAAACCCCAAAAGCTAAAACACATTCGGTACATGTATGAAAAGTGTGGATGCGGAAAACAGCAGTCCGAACCCAGATTAACTATGTCCACGACTGTGTTTCAAAACACTGATGCGCATGTAAGTAACGAAAAATAGTTCGCACGTCGGAGTTAAAGTTTGTCATAAAATTATTTTTCAAGTAAACAAACTAGTAATTTAAGAATTTTGGATCTTTCAGAAGTATTATTTCAATTGTTTTTGTCGATTTATTAAAATATAATTATCAGTCCTATTTTCTTGGGAATAGTTTCATTGGATCCCATTTGAAATTCTTTATTTTTTTTCAATTATGAAGCTTAAGCCTATGCGGCTATGGCGGCTCTGAAACCGACTCAATCGGATTTTGTACAGCGTTCCACTTTTGGTTTCCACGCCACTTGAAACTTAGGCGGTATTTTCCACGAAATTTTGTCAAAACTATCATTTTTGTCAATTTCATGATACCATAGAAATAATGATTTACTTTTATCAAAATATTTATCACTAAAAAATATTTAAGAATTCTATAAAACAAAATTAAATGTTTTTTTTTCAACAAAAATTTCAAATCTAAATTCTAATCTAATTTCTTTTTGAATTTTACGCATTTTACAGTTTTTAATTTTTCTCAAAAATTGTGTATTTATTTCAAGACCGCGGACAGCCTAGTGTTCTATCTATTTCATTTTTTAATTTGTTGTTTTCTTCACTGTTGCCCCATCATGACGATTTTATCACTTGAATTTTCATACTAAGTTATTGCGCCAAAAGTGTCAATTTTTGCAACAAATGTATCTCCTAGAATGTTAACCAATGAAAAAGTTTAATAGTCTATCCCTAATAAAGTGGCGCTCGCCAAATCTGCCACGCGGAGTGCTCTTTAGCCGGGGGTGTTAGATATGTGTACTCCTTTTGGCTTCTCCGCTACTGTATAACACATAAATCACAAATCACTATTTTCAAGTTTTCTTCAAGAACATAGTTTTAGTCGGAGACGAAATTTTTTTTTGAGAGATTTTAGAATTTGGAAACAAGTAATATAAAATGCAGGCTAATACTTCGCCGTTTAGTAATGCGCAATCAAATGCTTTGTCTACTTTTACAAATGCACAGACAAATGCGATTTCGACTCAGCTACAAATTATGAGACAAGGTAAGTTTTAAAAATTGAATTTTTTTTTAAATTAGGTATCAGAAAAATTGACATTTTTCAAGTTCTAGAATAAAAACCAAAAAATTTATTTCACCACATGTATAACAATGTATTTGTATTTGTGTTCAATGTATACGATTTTTTCTGATTCAAAGATCGAGATTTTCTAAAATATCAACATGTCAAAAATTTTGTTTTAACTGACATAATTTCAAACACACAAAATTTTCGAGGCTGAAAATTTTGTTTAACAATTTTTTTGGTGCATGTTTCGACAATTTTTATTTTAAAAAAAACTTACGATTGAACAAAAAGATATACATTTACCTGTTTTCTGAAAAATTAAAATTAAAAAAGAATTTTGAACAGTGTCACCGAGTGGTCGGACCAAAAAATCTTGAGAAAATGTGAATCAGCACCAAAAACTAATCAGTTTCTGAATTCATTAATATGAATTTTTGCACAATATTTTGGATCAAAAAATCTGAATTTTCATTCATTTTTCCTTATTGGAAATATTGAAAACTCGATATAACTCCAAAATGACATTTTGAAAATTTCTCTATCGATTTTATTTTCCTATTATCTAATTTCACAAAATTGTTTTAAAAAACAATCTTTATCTTTTATAAATTTCATGGATTTTGTACAATAAGAATATAGATAATTTAGGAATGGGTGTAGATCGATCTCCGCGAACTCCAAAGTGTGCCCGATGTCGAAATCATGGCGTTGTTTCCGCACTCAAAGGTCACAAACGATTTTGTCGCTGGAAGGTCAGTAAAAATAATTAAAGTCAAAATTGTTACTAGATATCGAAGATAATACCTGAGTACCCCAAGTTACTATTGGCACTCAGGTATTTTCTTCGATATAGTATATATATGGATTACAGAGTTTGTAATACAGACCCTCAGAGGACAGATCCTGAATATTTGAATGATACAAACAACGCGGGATACTAGCACCCGATCAAAACCCTGGATTGTAGAATAGGCCGATTTCATCGGTCAGATTTTGAAGAGATCAATCAATCAAATGATCAGATTCCGCATTTTCAAATATTCAGGAGTGTATTTCTGAGTAATCGATATATTATATGTCACACTTAATATTATCTTAATTTATCAATATCTTATTCAGCTAATTCTTTTTTAAATTATAAAAAATATAATTTAGGACTGTGCATGCGCAAAATGTTCGTTAATCGCCGAAAGACAACGAGTTATGGCCGCACAGGTAAAAAGCTTAATATTCAAATAAAAATCCTTTCAAAAAATTTATGATGATAATTCCGAGCTCGAAAATTATCATAAACTTTTCCAAATTCCATTGCCTCATTTTGTAGAAAATTTGATCATTTTAGCTTAAATTGATTATAAAGCTCTGCAATGTTTGGTGTGGTAGATATGGCCTACGCGTCAAGGGTGAAATCAGGATTTATTGAAATTATTTGAATTTCTTTAAAAACTTGAGACTTGAGAAAATTGTGACTTTAGAAATATTTGACCGGGCAAAGCCCAATTTTATTAATGATTCGTCATCAACTGTACTTTAATCATAAAAAAAATTTGAAAATATTCATTAAAATAACCTGTGGGTTTAATTTTTTCATGAGAAATTGAAAATAATTTTGGCGAGTCGTCATTTTTCTTAATATATATTTCCACTGAACATGTACCAATTTATTTTGTTTCGTCAAGCATCTGAAATATCATTATACTAACTAAATCCAAAATAGACAAAGGATACGTCAGTGTGTTCAGAAGTTAAAATGAGCGTTAATTCTAATCTGTTCAGAAACAGAAAGTTTTTATAATTTAGAATAGACATAATTCTTTCGAAGAAAAACAACGTTTCCATCTTAAATCGTATAATGAAAAAATCTTGTTTTCTTAAAAACGCTTCTTTCTAAAGTTTTATTTTTTCAGAAACAAATTTTTAGTTTTTTAATTCCGCCATTGTTGGGATAAGATATTTATTGTCCCACTTTTGGGGACAAAAAGTAATTTTGAAATGATCTTGAATGCATCAAGGGCACGGGAGGGCGGCGAGTTCTAGGGGATTTGATAATCGACAGTTATGGGATAAAATTATTCAATTTCATCTTCAAAATAAATATGACTTTTTCCAAAAAATACCGCATTAATATTCTAGAAAAATGTGTACGCTTTGTTTTTTCTCCGAAATGTCAGGGTACTGGTTATTCTTTGACAAAATGAGGTCTGATCATGCCATGTGTAATAAGTTTCATTACACGTTGTTTTTTGACAAAAAATTTCGGGTGATTGGTTATTTTCACCAAAAGCTCAGCTCACCAAAAATCACCAATTTTTCAAGACAAAAACTCATTTAATTTTTTCGAGGTCTTCAATTTCGGTTTAACGAAATCGCTTTAATTCATAAACCAGAAAAGTCAGAAAAATAATTCTTGGCCCAAAAGATAAACAATTGTGAAATACTAAAGCATTAAAAAATTTTATATAATTTGTGTTATGATTACGATAAGAATAAGCGTGCTTAACTATAACTCAGTGCCAATTGGCACTGTCTGAGTACACCGGTTAAGCAAATTTGTAAGTTAACTTTTGACCAAAATATGCCAAGTTTAATTTTTGCTTTTATATTGCATTAATTGAAAACTTTGAATGTAAAGTTATTCATTGATGTATATTTGAAGTACATTTAAACAATAATTAGCCCTTTATCTTACCAATAATTGAAAAAAAGTGAAAAATCTGTGTTCCAGTAGGCACTCAAGCGGTGAATTTGAAAATAATACTTTTCAGTTAATTTGTTTGTTGAACAATAATACTCTCAAATAAAAAGCTTTTTTGACGAAGGAACATTTGCGCATTTTCGGACGAGTCAAGGAGATTAGAAAACAAACTCGAAATTACTTTAACATTAATCGAACTTCGCCAATGTGATTAAGGGTAGGCATCTATAAAAAAGAATCGGATCGAATTGACTTGATAAAAAATTGAATCAGATCGATTTTTGGTTAACATTTTGTTTTACTTAAATATTTCGCGATGAAAATTTTGTCGAAAAATTAAATCGGATGAGATCGATAGGTTTTTGTGAAGAATTCAGTAGTGTGTCAAAAGTCAGAAAATTTGCGCCTGCAAAAAAGTTTTAATTTTCATATGAAATATCATCTCTGAAAAGTTTTTATAAAAACTTCGAAGAGCTGGTAAATTTTCCGACCGGCCATCGAGTGGCATTTTCATCTTCTGAATAAGCTTTTAGTAGACTCTCGTCTTACTAGAGTTACGATAACGCAAATGCTACTACTTATATTACGCAAATATTAGAAAAACCTAGAAAAAATATGCGTGTGAAAAATATGGCGGTGAAAATTTTGGCAGCGGTTAATTTTTGGTGCTGATGGTTTAATTTTTACGCAATCAAAATAAGAAATTCTTAAAAAGATCTGAATTTATCTTAAACGTACGCTTCCCAAATTTCTTCATTCAAATTTTCGGAAATGTCTTAGTTTTCACAAATTTCATTTGAATAGCTCTTTTTTTTATCAAAATATGTACAATTAAAAGCATTTGAGTGATCGTTTTATTTTTATAAATGGTCAGGAAAGACTTTTTGATAGCTTCAAAAATATTTCGAATGAAATTTCTTGATTTTTGGAAATTTCAAACACGATTTATGAAAAAACGAGTGAGAAATTTGGACAAAACTCTCCTTAGTAATCTGCACGGACTCTTCAGCTACAAATTCATGTGTGTTTCGAATGTGTCACTTTTAAATCCAGGGAGGAGATACATGATGATTGAGTCCCCTAAAATAGGGTCAAAATACTGTTTTTTGATGATTGAGAAAAATTTTTTATGAATTTGCTGCATTTTCAATTTTGACCTAACGTCTCTGAGTGAATTTTTATTTTATTTTAAGTGATTTTGATAAATTGCATAGGTTAGGTTCTTTTTTCGGAAAACAACCGTAGATTAAAGACCGAAAATTGCAGGTTATTTCTGAGGAAGTCACTTTTTAGAAAATTAAATTATTAATCTTTTCCATTATTAATTTTTGTTCTGACGTCTCTCATTTTCTCCGCGTAGGTTGAGAGCCGATTTGTAAATGTCACTTTTCTACAGGGTCAATAAAGTCAAAATGTAAATTAAATAATATAAAAGTTAAAGTCTATCCTTAATCTCGGGGACTGAAGAACAATAAAGTTGCTAGCACTTATACTTTTCCCGTAATAAGCGCTCAAAGTTGAGCCATAAAAGTGGCTTTCATGAGTGAGAGGGTTAAAACGAAAATATAAAACATTTATTAAATAAATCAAATTAAGGTTGCCCTTCGCCGCCAACAAGCTCAAGAAGAAAATGAGCAACGACAGTTACAAGTTTTGATGGCAAATGCAAACATGGCCAATCATCTTCAAGCTCAAAAAGCTGAACAAGCTCAGCAAGCTAATTTGGAATCGAGAAGTTCTCCTCAAATTTGTGAAGAAGAACAATTTAGCGAGGAGGAGGAAATCAGAAATAATTCGAGAAAACGTAGTGCAACCGACATGCACCAACAGCCACGTAAGACTTTAAATTAAATTAAATTTTGAGAAAGAATCGAGTTTGAATCAAAAAATAAATTGACTACCAAATTGCGAAAAACATCAATTTGAAAATAAAACGTGCGATAAAAGTAATGTTCCAAAATAAGCATTCAGGAAACATTTATATAAAAAAAATATTTTCCCACGTGCCTCGTTTTGGAATACCAACTTTTACAAAAAACGTTCATTTCGAATAGTTAAACTAAGCTATATTTATTACAAATATAAATGTTTATGAAAAATTTACTTAAAATTTGTTACGTAGCTATTTAATGTTTACTTGTTAATTAGATTAAATTAGATTTTGTATGATCATTTTTGAAAAGCGAAACAAATTAAACAATTGGTTGTTTGAAAATTGCATTCTCAAACAAAAGTTCTGTCAAAAATGTTAACTCTCAGGGCGACATGTAGTCTCATGATTAAGTATTTATTGAAGAGTTTAAATACTCAACCCCTAAAGAGTATGAATATCAGATCTTGTAAAAATCGCTAACAAATATTGAATTTCTCAGCATGACCTCTTCAAGAGAAACAAGGTTTAATCCTACTTGAATATATTTCCTATCAAAAGTGAATCAGATAAAATTAATTGTATGGTAATTAGCTTAATCCCCTTTAAAAGCTAGATAAATTTATAAGTTGCTCTCATCACCGGAGATTAAAAGGTGTACATGGGGTGCGAAAAACTTGTGATTTTATTGTTCTTTAATTCAAATTAACATAATAAAATCCAGATTCTAAACAGTAAATTCATCGTTTTGGTTTTTAAACATACGAAATTTGAAAGAAGTTAACCTCTTGCTAAATCAAGTTTGATAAGATAAAAGTTTTCTTTACGAACTTTTATTTTGATTAAATTTTTAGACAGAAAATTAAAACAGATTTTATTGTTATATTATTTATTCCCAAACTCTCGGAGTCATCGTGTTTTTTTTATTCTGATTGGTTTTAACTCATAATTTGATGATAAGTTTAAGAAAGATTTCTATTATAAAAATCGGATTCTTTATTAAGGATTTTTTAACTTACGCAGCGTAAGTTATGCTATTTTATCTCGAACAATTTATAAAAAAAGTGTCAAAAAATTTCAAAAATAATTGGTTCAAAACCAGCTTTCAAAAAAGTAGTCAGTTATTTTGAAAAACTGAAAATAATGCAGTTTAGTAGTTTTGTGATAAAATTTCAAATAATTAAAAAATAATTCCAAAAAGTTAAATAAACTCGTATGTATCCTGTTCAGATTAGAAAAACCCAAAAACGAAAGATAGATGTGAGTTTGGTGAAGAATAAGGATATTAAACGACGAGTGACTGTGCGGGCCGTCTGTCGGCCAATCAGGGACGCTTATTTCGCTGCCTAGTACATTCTTATCGTTTTTGGGTCCACTTCATCTGAACAGGATATCTAAGAGTATTTCTTAGATGAACCATAGTTAATTTTGGTGATAAGTGTATGACTATTTTAAATTTCAGACAAAATTAGTAATCATACCCTTTAAGAGTTAACAACTTATTAGCGCAATTTACCCAAGAAACTTTGATTTATCTTAAAGATAATATAGGGAGTTCCGATTGGGAAGGCTTAAATTAAATCTTTAAAACGACTTATATCTGGAAGATTAATTTTGCTAATTTTCGTCATTATTACAGCATTTTTGGATTACAGCGCGCTGTTGCAGCACATCAGTTACTGATTTATTGATTGGTTCTGGCTGTTAAATCCAATTTATTGAAACGAAAAAGTACCCATTTTCGAAGACTTTGAATAAATTTGAATCTTTTCACTCAATTTGGTTATATTAAAATATTTTTAATAATAATTAAAATTTTGTTTTTAACGATTAGAATACTTTGTTTAAATAATGTTGTGATCTTAATTTTAACAAAAACTTATCAAAAGTTGGTTATCGAATTGGTCAAAAAAGAAGACGAATTTTTTGTATACATATTGCTAGCGAAATTTGAGCCAAAAACGGTTCACAAGGTATAAAATAATCTAAGCTGAATCGCTATTAGTTTTTTCTTGTTACACTCTTGCCTAGATTGCTATTAACTCCCTTTTTATTTGAACCAGAGGCGCTCTTGAGATCGATAGAAACTTTTTGATAACATTTTTGAATTCTCCGTGGTCTTTTCAATTCTGAACACAATGAAAAATTCTTAAAATTTTGAGTGGATCTACAAAATCACAGTTTCTGATTTGTAATTTTTTTCCGATTTTTTTTTCATTATTTTTTAGTAAATGTTTCGTAAGTAATCTGAATTCGGTACACTTAGTGGAGTGAAATATGGTATAATATCCACACTTATTTTACGTGACCTTCTTCGATGTAAGCTATTTAGCAGAATATATTATTAAATAATATATTAAATTATATATTTTAAGCTTGTTAGAATATATTATATGATCATCTCAATGATGAATAAAGCTTTAGGTAATCAAAAATAAAATGCAAATAAATATTCGATTTTGACAATGTTCGACGTTTTTAACAAATCTATTAAATCTCACACTGAAAGTAAAAGCTTTTAATAAAATTAGAATATAAAATATTTGAATGTTAATTGTCTACTTGTTGCTCTGTGGTTAAATTCGCATTCAAATTAGTTCATTAGGTTCTCGCTCAACTTTCTGTGTTTCTGTTAATCCATTTGAGAAATATAATTAAACGGATCAATTGGTTTTGTCGAATTCGAAATTCTAATTTTGAGTTTTTTGAGAACAATGAATAAATAGTTTTTCACGCTAATAATCAATTCCTGGCATCAAGGTAAGACATAAGTAATCTTAACAAAAACTCGTCCATCACATTTAGATATAAAATATTAGATAAAATTGTTTCTGCGAACCCTTTCATAAGAAATAGAGCCTAAATTTTTTTCATCAAAAAATTTTAATAAATAAACAAAAAAATTAAAAAACATAAAAATTCAAACATAGTGAAGTAATTTAAAAATTACAATTTATGAAGTTTAAAAAATGTAGGCCTTATTTAACTGTGTACGCTTTTTCTTATTTTTTGTTCAGCACGAAAACGACCAGCGGAATCACCAGAAGCTCAAGAAATCGATCAAAAAGCTCAAGTGGAATTTCATGTTCAATTGGCAACCCTTCAAAAATGTTTCAGTCATCTCAGTAAAACAGTTTTGATGAATGCACTAGAAGGTAAGTTATTTATAAGTTATTATTTAAATATAAAAAATGCTTACGCGAAACATAGTTTTAATAAAATATATTTAGTCATTTATATGTTTATAGTATAAACTTTATATGTTTAATTAAAGAAAATATCAAAATGATTTTCTGGCCGAAATCTGTAAATAACTCTGTAAATCTGTAAATAAGTCTGAGGGGTATAAATTATACCGTATAATTTATTTCCAGAATTTCATGAATTTATTTAGAAAACAATGGAAATATGATGCGTGTTTTGAACAAATTAGCTGATATAAAATCCACTGAAGAATCTGTTGATGATATTGGACCCTTACAAAGTCAGGGACATCCAACTATCGAGAATATGAGACATTCGGCTCAAATGATTCAAAGATCGATGCCATCCATGATGCCAAGACTTCAACTTGACCAAATTCCGATGCTCCCAGGATTTCATCAATTTCGAGGATTCAAGTGAGTGATTTTATTTTGGTTTATTTTAACAAAATAAACGCATTTTTTGAAAATTTTCAACCATTTTTATGATTTGTTACAAAATTTAGTTTTAAATTAGATTTTCACTCAAATTCGACTTTTTGAACATTGATAATACAAAACAGTTGGTGTTAAATGGTCTTACAAATAGGTATTCATGTGAAATAAAATAAATTTACGTAAATAATTCACCAACCAATGAGCGCGTTTGATTATCTTTCAGCTATTGATAAGGTAAAAAGCATGAACGCTGAAACTTAATTTAATTTTCGGAATTTTCTTTGATTTCGCCATAATCGACTATTATAATAAATTGTAGATTTCTTGTCTCATTTCTACAATTGTGCCATTTCAAGTTTGCAATTAAAAGTCAATTGTAGCTTTGAGCTACCCACGCATATTGAGCCACGGCCCAAAAGTCAAAAGATAATCACGTAGATAAAACTTTATCAATATATGGCTTTCTTTATTTATTTCTCCAGGCATAACCAAGTGAGAGAAAATTTGAGCCATGTGGTTTTCTCTATTAAGGTATCCCTGCTCTAATTTGACATATTTCTCGATGAAATATTAGCCGAACAGGGCCTCGAGATATATTCAGACTAGCCAATTTTAGAACTAGCCTTCACTTGCGTAACACATGTGTCAAAACTTTTTTGCATGAATACACTCCCAGACACATTAGTGAAACAAGGAGACCTAAGCCAAAACCGAAATTCCTACTCCTCTGAGGTTATATTTTGAAAATAACCTAAATTTAAACATAACCTGTACAATTAGTATACACAACTTTACAGTGGCGTTTTGTGTTGATAAGTGCTATATTTTTCTAGAACATGCACAAAACCACCGTTTTTTGGACATTACGCCTCGAAAATCCTACTCCTCCCAGGTTAAATTTGCAAATTAGCTCAAAATTTTGCAAAGCTAGTTCAGAACAAATAGAAACTTTACAGTGGCGTTTTTGGCAATTTCGACCCTAACTCAAATATGAATTTCAAGGTCACGTGAAAAAATGTCCGAAAAAAAATGTGCTTCGATTTTTTCGAAAGTAGGCTCAAAAGAGCTGGGAAAACACTGAAGAGAAAATTGGCTTACGTCAACCCGATATTTCGAAGTTTTAGTGGTCAAATTGACACAACGTTATTTTTTGAACATAATTTTGAGAAAATACTTGGAAAAAAATCGAAAAAACGCAAAAATTTCGAAAATTTTTTTGTTCTTATTTGGGTTGTTTGTGCTTTTAAAACACAAACGATTGATTTGGTACATTTAAGAATAATATCAGAAAATGTAGGAGCAGGGATACCTTAAAGTCTTGCTCTAGTGTTAACCTACTACTAAATGCGTCATTATAGCACCAATCAGGACGCGCTTTTTCCAAAATCAACAATTATAATGAATTTGAGCCATGGTGTTTCTCTATTAAAGTTCTTGCTCTAGTGGCATACCTACTACATGCGTCATTATTAGCACCAATCAGGGACGCGCTTTTCCTATCAACAATTATAATGAATTTGAGCCATGTGGTTTCTCTATTAAAGTCTTGCTCTAGTGGCAACCTACTACTAAATGCGTAATTATTAGCACCAATCAGGGACGCGCTGTTCAAAATCTAATTAAAAGAAGAGAAAAGTTGTAGCATCGCTTATGGACCAATCAGATGTCAATTTTGAACCTGAAATCTACAATTGGGCATAAAATTTAAGCGCATTTTTTATTTTTAATTTCATTTTCAAAAAATAATTTATTTCATGATAAAAATCTTCAATTTATTTGAGTGGCCGCTCATGGTGGCAATTAGTCGATTTTTTTATGATGACTGATATTTCAAAGAATATAAGTTATATTACCAATGTCATCAAAGAACTTTAAAAAAATCGAAAACGTGCAAAAATGCATAATTTTTCTCTATTTTTGGTGTCATGCAACTTTATCTAATAAAAGTTAACAGTTTAGTTTTATTTCTAGTCCTCTTCTCCGTGGTGGTGTTCCTCATTCAAATTACCCTTTATATCCAACTCGCCCGTTGCTACACCCCTTCATTCACAGCGGGTAAATAATTTTAAAACTTTTTTTCGAGATTTTTTGCATTCTATTTTTTTCACAAATTATTTTTTTGGTATTATTATTATAAATATTTTTTTTCGTATAATAATTTTAAAATAGAATATAAACGTTTTATCTAATTTTATTTTCGAAAAGAAAAAATCGGCATTTAAATTTTTCGAAGAAAATAAAAAAAGCTTTTAAATTCTATTTTCCGAAAAAATGACTAAAAAATTTCGAATTTTATTTTTCGAAAATAATCAAAATTATTTTTAAAATTTTCTTTTCCAAAAAAATAAGAAAAAATTATTCGATTGAAATTTTTAAAAAGATGATAAATGCCCTTTTCAAAGTTTATTTATTAAAAAACCCAAAAAAGCTTTCATTAATTTTGTTTAACGAAAATAATGAGAAACACTTTTTCGAATTTTATTTTTCGAAAAAAATTGACATTTGCTTTAGCTCATTCGATTTTAATTTTTAATTATATAAATTTTATTTTTCATTCATATTTTAAATGTTTTTCGTAGGTTAGCGGGATCATTTAGTGTCGATTCCGAGTTTTCTGCTCTTGAAGATGTACAAGCTGATTCGAGTAGTCCATCAAGAATTGAATCCAATTTATCAGGACAAGAATAAATTAATAAAATAGAATTAAGTTGTAAATAACTGTACTTTTCTTGTATATTTAACTGTTCTTTCGTAAATAAACTTTTAAAATAGAAAATTGTTAAGAATCAAGTATGAGAATGAATTTTGCAAACAAACAAAAAGAAATTTGTTTTTGAAAATTACTTGTATAGGCAGTCCATATCTTTTAAACTAAAAGTGCTGTCAACTTAATTTCACGATTTTTGATCTCACCGTGGCCTGTTTAGTTATATCAAATATTGAAATTTTTTTTAAGTGTCCAAAATGACAAAATGTTGTCAATGACGCATAAGATTGCTATATCCCTTTATCACCTTTTGGTTAGAATGCGTAGCCACTACTCCTTTTAACGTGTGATTTTAACGTTGTGGCTACGCATTCTAACCAAAAGGTGATAAAGGGATATGGAATTTAAATTGTAAAACCTTGAAAAGTGTTGTCATTTCAAATTTAAAAAATATTTTAATCTGAGTTTTTCATCGAATAAGGTAAATTTTTTTCTTTCTTAAACTGTTGCTCAAAGAGATCTGGATCATCATGATTCATGAGGTTGCTTGAAAAGTTTTTATTCTGTTATAAAAGATTTGCAAGTGATAATATGACTACAAATCGCTATGGTTTTTGATTTAAATGTGTTAAAGTAAATTTTAGTAATTTCAGTGCTGTGGAAACATGTGGTGATAGAAAAAAAGTGGATCATTATTTTTACTTATTCAACCATGAGGATGTTGTCTTCTTAATCTCATATCTGGATAAATCACTCTTATCAGAGTCCCAAGGATAAAATATAGGGTACAAACTGCTTATTTGATCTCCAACAAAAGCAAGGCTATTATTAGGGTTAGGCCACTGGAGACGAAGTATCTTCAATTTTTCGAACATTTCACTCTATGGACCATAGACTATGGTAAATCGAGCTCAGAGAAAACGAAAATTAAAAAATTATTCGGCGCCACCTAGTAGTTGAAATAAACAGTTCCCTAATAAAGGTTGAAATTTGCTCAAAAATTTTTTATCCAAATTTGATTTCTTAAGATATGTCTTTCGAGTTGTTGGTCATTTTTTCGTCAAATCAGCGCTGAAATTATGATAAATATCAATATATTATTGAAAATAGAGCCGATAAGGTTATAGCTCAGTACATTATAATGGGGAAAAGGCTGCTATGGCGCGCCATGGCGCAGCGGGATTTTTAAGAACCCTGGAACTGTCGGGCATGGGTTCGATTCCCGTTTTTGCATGTATTTGGGTTTTAACCAAGTACTTTCAATAAAATAAGGATTTTGATGTTTCAAAGTCAATTTTCGCCACCTAGAGAATTGTTTAATAGTCATATTCTTCTTAGTTAGGGTCGATAACGTATTAGTATAAATTAAATGTATTGATATCGAACTTGAAAATCGAAAAATCTCCAGTGGCCTAACCCTAGCTATTATCAACCAAACCCGCACTACTTCTACCATCTTGACTCTCCCCTTCATATTCGTTTGGTTCACTTTCACCTTCATACTCGTTAGGTAAATCCAAACTCATTGTTGTTGTTGGAGGAACGATCATAAGAGTTGTATCTTTGTTAAGGATTTTTAGTATAAATTATACATTATACTGTATAATGTATATTTTTTATTTTTAACAACATTTCGAAGGATGCTGTATCCTGGATACATTATCAAGTTTTTTGAGAGAAATAATGTTTGAATGTTTCAAGATCTCAATGATTTTACTTATGAAGAAATATTTTCGCCCCAGAACTTCCTAAAATGTAAAATTTTTTTGCGAAGTAGACTCAAAAGACTTTCTTAAAAACTGGCGTATTTCAACTTTTTATTTTATTTTCAAGTCAAAAATTATGTTGTCAGAAGCGAGACTTAGGCAAAAAAGGGCCTTTCAATAAACTAGCCATAAAACCTATCAGCGAAAAATGTTTTTAAATACATATTTTGATCTAAATCACCGATTTTTAAAATGCATTTGAAAGAAAAGTGCCTGTGAACATTTTACCATTTTTGGATGATTTCAAAGTGGCTTGAGAGCCTTTCAAAAGGCTCTTGGGTAAGCTTAAAATGTTTCTAGTGTTTTCGAAGAAAACAAAACAAATCTCATGCAAATCATCTTATCTAAAACATAGGCAATTTCAAAAACTTTATTTTTATTTTAAACTAGTAGACGACTTTTTAATTTTTTTTGTATTGCATGCCATTTAGAAGTTCGATAGAACAAAAAAAAATAAAAAAAATCATCATTTTTGGCGTTTAAAACTATTTTTCTTATGTATAGTACTGTATATAAGACTCTTACGTCATTTAAAAAATAAAAACAAATCGACCATTTCTTTCGAATGAAATCAAAAAAAAATAGCTTCAAAAAAATGGCTTCTAAACATAAAAAATAACATTTCGTGATCAAATTTACTACCAATCCCTGCTTTGGCAGTTTTAGTAACTAAACCCTCATCATACAGTCCAATACCGTAGTTTTCATAATTTGGATAATCAGTATATTCTTTGTATTTGTATAAATCCGTTTTTGTAGTGGTTGGTGTAGTTGTTCCTGGGGTTGTTGTAGTGAAAGTCTCTTTTGAATGGGTTTCTTTATACGAAAATTAAAAAAATTTAATTTTCGGTTTATGGCCCCCTAGACTAGAAAAATACTGAATCTAGATTCAGACAATTTTTGAGGAGAAAAAATATGAGCAACTGAAAGGTCCCCCAGATTTAAAGCTAAATTTTGAATGATTAAAAAGAAAAGACTGGTACCAGACTTGGCCACAGCTGGCTTGATTTGATTGGCTTGGCTTGATTAAGCCAAGCTCATAGCAATTTTTCGAACATGTTTGGTTTTTAAATTTGGCTTGGCTTGATGTTTTGGCTTGGCTTGATTTTGTGGCTTGGCTTGATTTCGTGGCTTGGCTAGATTTTTTGGCTTGGCTATATTTTTTGGCTTGGCTTGACTTGAGTTTTTGGTCAAGCTTGATCGAAGTAAAGTGAAAAACTCAAATCAAGCCAAGTCAAAAAATCAAGCCAAGCCAATGTTTAGTACGTATGTATCAAGCCTAGCCAAAATCAAGCCAAGCCAAGCTCAATCAAACCAAGCTTCTAAAATTTTAGACATGACTAAGCCAAGCGCAAACCAAGCCTACAAAATTGGTTGGCTTTGGCCAGGTCTGACTGGTATTTTATTCATTATTTGCTTGAAAATTGTATCAATAAAATGAATCCCTGCCGTATGAAGGATATGGTGCTTCACTCTCGGACATTCTGTTCGACGGCTCCTCTGGGCAGTTTCTGCTTTCAAAAAACGGACTTTAAATGGTATTTATTTTTAATAAGCTTGTTTATCCCTTGCGGTGAGAAAAAATAATAACTCACCAGTGCTCAATAAATTGACAAGTGACGTGAGATCAATGAGGTTAATTCTCGAAAAAAAGCTTCAGAAATTCTTTAAAATCTAGAACTCTTCGCTTTCTCGAATTTTGAGATTCCAACAACCAGATAGCTGAAAAATCGGATGTCGAAAACCGATTCACATTAGTTTTTATGAATTCGTATAAAATTATAAATCTGGTTCCTAATTTTGGGTGTAAAATAATTTTTCAATTCAATAATTTATTTTCCAATTTTATCTTAGTCATTTTTAGAACTGACAATTGATATAGCTCGTAAGTTCGAAGATCACGTGATAATTTTTAATAAAAACAAATTTAAGGCCAATTTTTTTTAAAGCCGATCGATTTTTTGAATATTAAGATCTTTTACTTTTTGTCTGTTTTTTGACTGCTAAAGACATGTGAATAAATGCGATTACCAACTTAAAAAAAGACCTTTTTCCTCCTTTTTAAAGTATCTCCATCGTTTTATGTATCTCCACCAGGTGTGTAATTGAGAAGATTCAAATGATGCTTAAGGGGGCTTAAATCGGCTTTCCTGAACAAACTAAGAATGCGAAAATGTTCATTTTACGATAGATCGCGAGAAAAGAGTTCAATTGGTCACTTTGAGAAAACAAAAAAAAATTTCAATCGCACAAACGAGCTGTACAGGCACTAAAAAAGTGCCAAAATCAATTCTCAAAAAGTTATGTTTGGCTTTGTTTATTAACCGATTCTCATGATTTTTTTCAATAATCTTTTATTTTCATTATCTTAAGACTCTCAAAGTCGAATTTCCAGCTAAAACTCGAAATATGAATTTTTTGGTCATTTTCGAAATAATTTCCGAAAAAAAAGTGCTTCAATCAAAATATATCGTCCTTGACGTAAGCCAACTTTCTCGTCTGTGTTCACTGACTTTCTTTTGAGCCTAATTTCGAAAAAATGAAGCACTTTTTTTTCGGAAATGTTTTCGAAAATGACCAAAAAATCATATTTCGAGTTTTAGCTGAAATTTCAAATTCGCCCTTGAGAGTCTTTAGATAATGAAAATAAAAGATTTATTGAAAAAAATCATGAAAATCGGTTTATAGACGAAGCCAAACATAACTTTTTAAGAATTGATTTGGCACTTTCTAGTGCCTGTAGAGCTCATTTGTGCGATCGATTTTTTTTTTGTTTTTCTTAGATTAACCCACTGAACTCTTTTCTCGAAATCAATCGAAAAATGAACCTTTTCCCATTCCCAGTTTGTTCAGGAGAGCCGATTCAAAAATATGTAATTTGCCTGGACCACCCCCTTAAGGGGTCGGTGCTATTTGACAGATACGGATATGGACTCTTGATGAAAAACTATTAACTGGGTTTATATATTCCCTCAATATACCATCAAAGTAATGTTTCATAATCAAGGCAACTTTTTGTAACTACAGAATTTTCGTATTATGGCTTTTTAGATAATTTTGAGTTCGAATTTAACTTTTCGAATTTGTCAAATTTTGAAAAATTTTTGAAAAAAGTTCCGAACATTATGAAAAAATGCCCTATTTTTGTTCAATTTTTTTCCATTATTTGTTTCAAATCAACGAAAAACACTTTTTAAAATGGCCACTTTAGCTTTTTGCGGAGGTGACCACATATTTTTTATATGCTCTTTAAAAAATCATATAACATGGTTTTGTGATTTTTAATCAAAAATATTTGGAAATATTTCGAAAATTTTCCTCAAGACTTGTTCAAAAATTTTCAAACTTATTTTTCTGAAATGACCGGCTAAAAATATTGCGAATGCCACCCTTTTTAAATATTTCCTTGTTTTGTTTCTTCGCTCTTGGTCATACTCTGAATCATAATTTTTGCAACGAAACTACGGTTTGGGAGAAATAGGTTGAGTCCCTCGTTAATCGAAAATAAAAAAAAATTTCACTTAAGCTTGCCAAATTTTTTAGCCGTCCCAACCACCGAAGTCAATTTATTTCATTCATCTCATGAAAAATTTTTTTTTCTAACGATGTGCCAAATTTTCGTTTTTTTCCGGTTAGTAATTGATAAAAATAAAAAAATTATTTTTCCTCAATTTTGGCGCCTTCAACCTAAATCTCTCGTTTTTTGAGTGTGGTTTGAAAAGGCGATTTATAAAGTGAAAATTATAGATCTGAAAAAAACCAGATTATACGAAGTAAGCTCAAAAGTGGCACCTTACATTTAAAAAACATATTATTTCAAAATTCCAAAGTGGCAAAAAGTTTACCATCATGAAAAAGAAAATTGAAAAGTGCAAATGTGTCAAATAGCATCGACTCCCTTAATTCGTGGAGATAATTGGCAAAGTTTAAGTCCTTCGTGGTGGAGATTCATATGATTTAAATGATACACGTATAAAGGAAGAAAAAAAATCCAAAAAATAGTTGATTTTATTGTTCGAAATGTCCGAAAATTCAAGAAGAACACCTGCCAATTTACCAAGATTTATAAGCTAGGGAATAAGCTCATTATTTTGTATACCACTTTCCCATCACAATTCATGTATTCATTTCCAGTTGGATTTTTTGGGTCTATACAATCTCGAATTCTAAATTCTCTAGGAAGGTTATCTGGATAACCACATCGGTCATTCCAACCAGCCCAAGTTGTATAAACACCCTTTTGACCAGAAAATTTGTTATCAATAGATCGACGAATCATGTCACTCGATCGACGTGCTGTGATCAGAATATGAATAATTTATATTACAATTAATTCACTCTTGATAATCTCATCCAGAATTTATTTTTAGAATTTTTAGCTCTAGAACTCTTGTTCTTGCCAGTTAAAAATCATAATCTCAAATTTATACAAAACAATCCGTGGAAGCATTTGTTAATGATTTTTTGCAAAAAAATTTCGGAAGTAATTTTCAAAATTTTTTGAAAATTTTATGAGATGTTTTTCCAAAATCGAGATTTTGATAGATTGGAGAACAAAATTTGACAGTTATGGCTGAAAAATAAATTTCATCATCATCAAAATCATGCTTTTTATTTTAATTCAGAATATAAAAACTGCATTTTCTGCATTTTTCCGTTTTTTTGTCAAAGGTGTCTATTTTGGCCGTTTTAGACACCAGGGAGGTAAATTTCTGAAATTTCATAAGCCAATTTTCTGCTCCAAATTGAGTAAGGAACACAATGAATATAACAGTAATTGCTCATTATCGAATTTTTTTGCAGTAAAATCCGGAGGTGACACCCTAATAACCACTCACCATATTTCGAACCTATTTTTTATTTTTTAAGATCAGTATTATGCTCCCAGATTATTTTTTTGGAAATGATTTGTTAGAGAGAATTGAAGATCAAAATTATCTGTAATACAGGTGATCAATTATAATAAGGAAATTCAGTACAAAAAGGCTACGAAAATAGCATTGACACTTTACAAGTTGTGAATCACAACCCTCATATCCCTTTATTACACTTTGGTTAGAATGCGTAGCCACTACTCATTTTAACGTTGTGGCTACACATTCTAACCAATGTGTAATAAAGGGATATGAAAAATCATTATTTGTTTGGAAGTCATTCGGCTAGCCGCGGCTTGAGAATGTCGCTCGTTTACTGATTTTCCTACGAAAAACCGAATGCAGAATAAGGTTTTAGTTGGATTTTTTTATTCTGAAAAATTATTTATATCCTTTTTCTCTATTATAGTATGGATCTCCGACGGTTATTATTTCAGAGCCCATCGGTTCATCCACTTTGTGTTTGCAGTTTAGTTTCAATTCGGAAATATGACTGCGACATCCACTATTTCCATCATAATACTCATTATAACGTTCAAATTCGACTGAAATAATATATAAATATTAAATGATATATTTTAAGGGGTAACGTAAAGGCTCAGTAAGGGCTAGCGTTCACAAATATTTTTCGCTGAAAATTTGAGTGCAGATTGGCAAACAATTATAATGCGCCGGGTAATAGCCTTTTTTTATTCGATATCCCTTTATCACACTTTGGTTAGAATGCGTAGCCACAACGTTAAAATCACACGTTAAAANAGCACCCTCTGGTACCTCTTTACATTTATAAAACAAAAATAAGCATTTATCGGAAAAGATGAAAACGGTAGTAAAGGGTTAGGATCAGGGGTCAGCAGACCAAAAATAAAATTGAGATCAGATCAAATCGGATCGAAAAAAAAATTGATCCGATCTAATCTCTAATCAGCTCGAAAAAGTTCAAAATTTGCCCTTGATCGGATCGAAAAAAACGCGTCGATCCGATCCTATACAAATGAGTCGATTCGATCAAATTCTGCCGACCCCTGGATAGAATTCTTATTTTTAGATTCTGTCAGAAAATGCTGAATTTGTCCCTAGAAAGATAACAAGTGGAAAAAAGATAACTTTTTCGTTCTTTCACCTTATCTTATTAGAAAAAGCTAAATTATTAGCGTGAGTTTCAAGTGTCGTCGAGACCTGAGGTGATTCGACTATCATGTTATTGTAAAATTGGCTTTAAATATGGCCTGAAATAACCTCATGTCTCGACAAATCGCTTTTTGTCTCGACACTTCTTGAAACTCACGCAGTATTTATTTGATGGTCATTTGAACATTTTTCAATATCCCCCTTTCACACTTCGCTTAAGATCTCAGCCCTGTGTGATAACGTAGTGCAAAATGGTATGTGAGTGAGCCAGTTCGGCCAGCTAGTTACCACACCGGGCCGAGATCTGATCAAAGTGTGAAAGGTATAAAATAAAGTAAAATTTCTCAAAATTAGGGATCGTATTACCTGGTCCGAACATAATCTCCCCATTTCCTTTTTTGGCAACCATAGGTGGTAATTCATCAGTAGACTGATCATACCAATCAGCATAATCACTAGTGCCGAGTAGACCAGAATCATAATCGAATCCAAGATTTTGACACATTGCGTCTTTATTAGCTTTTGTTACCTACTATAAAAATTTCAAATTTTTAAAAATGAATGAAGTTAATGTTCCTGATGTTTAATTTACTTGTTAAACTGTGTTTTCTATTTGTTTTAAGTAAAACCATAAATAAATTGTTTTCCAAATATTGCTTTCTACCATTTTAATAATTTCAATAAATTTTTTTTTTATGTTGTTATGCAATATGTTTTTTATATCTTGGGACGTTTTCTGCTTATGATGTGAAATTATCCAACTGATTTTATAAATCTTTGAGAGCAACTTTTTTTCCTAATTTTTAATAAAATGCAAGATTTTCTTAGGACTATTTAAAATTTTCCTGATTTGGCCTTCGGCCTACGCAGATCGATCCAAAAAGATCAGAAGTTGTTCCATCTCTGAAATCTAAAATAAAAGCATGTCCAGAATCGTAATCGCCAAGTCGATAAGTTCTCTTCAGTAACGGTGCGTTATATAAAAGCGGTTCCTCGAGAACGTCTAAAGCCAAACTATCTATTGTTTTGGTTGTTGTTGTGGTGGTAGTGGTTGTTGTTGTATTGGTTGATGTTGTTGTCGTGGTTGATGTTGTGGTTGACGTTGTGGTTGTTGTTGTGGTTGTTGTCGTGTTTGATGTTGTGGTTGACGTTGTGGTTGTTGTTGTTGTTGTTGTGGTTGTTGTTGTGGTTGTTGATGTGATTTTTGTTGTGGTTGTTGTCGTGGTTGATGTTGTGGTTGACGTTGTGGCTGTTGTTGTTGTCGTGGTTATTGTTGTTGTTTTTTTGGTTGTCGTGGTTAGTGTAGTGATTGTTGTTTTGGTTGGTCTTGTGATTTCAGCTGAAGTCGTTTGAGTGGTTGTTTTTGTTGTTGTTTTAATTTCAATTTTGGAATCAGTTGTTGATGTAAAATTTGAAGTTGTTTTTGTTGAAGTTGAGATTGTAGCTTCTGACGTCAAGTTGTTTTCGGCTTCAGTGTTGCTTATTGTGGTTGTTATGATAGTTGTCGAGGAAGTTAGTTCTTCAGTTGTTGTTGCTTTGGTTGTTGTTTCTATTTCAATGTCAGACTCAGTTGTTGTAGTTGGCTTTGAATTTGTTGTTGTTGAAAAAACAGGCATTTCGGCCTTCATTTGACTGTCTGGTAAATTTTGTGAATAACCCGGTTCACTTAATTCAGGAAGATCGATTTCAATTGAGGGGACACTTTATTTTGGTTAGAAGTTTAAATTGAGAAGCCTGCGGTTATTTTGGTTTGAAGTTCAGAGTTAAATTCGAAAACAAACTATAAGTCCGAAGTAAAATGATAAAAATAAATTTATTTCTCATTGAAATGAGACCAACTTCTGATTTTAATAGTTCAATATTTCAATTTTTTGACCATCTTAAATTTTCTGATATAGCGACCAATAACATAAACATCATAAGATACAACTTGAAGGTCTTTCAACAATCACATAAATATTTTAAACACTGCTTTTTGACGAATTTGTGGCGATAATCACAAACTTCAAGTTAAAGAAAGCATATATTTTTATTAAGTCCGTGAAATCTCGGTTCATAAATACCAGCGCTATTTAAGAGAGTAGTGCCCGCTAAAAAGCTTAGCGAGAAATTGAATCTACTACGGTCAAAAAACAGTTGGTGGTGACTACCCAAACATCTAAAAAGGTGCTATGCTAGAGAGCGCCAAAGTGATAAATTTCAGTGATTGCCAGATTAAATTAGCGATATCATGTTATTTAAAATTCATCGAAAATTCTAGCAAAAATACTAACTGTATTTTCAATCGAAATTTGCCGGATGAAATTAAAGACAAAAATTTTACGGTGAAGCTTTATGTAAAATAAATCAAATCGGTCAAAAAGATTCTAATTTAGATGAAAATTCCTGAAATTTACCACTTGGGTAGCCTCAAGAAGAATTAGCTATTTCCAATTGATCGCTACAGGACAATCTTTTTTGTCTACATGTATTTGGTATTATGTAAAATTAAAAGCAAGATTTTTTAGTGGACAAAGTGTCCAGGACACTCAGTGACAATGAGTCAGTGTCCAAAACTATTTCCTATTAGTGGGCGATAATAGAAAATCCCAACAAGTAAAAGTCAAACAATTCTCGATGTTATTTTAAATTCAATTTTGTAAGTTATCTTTTAACCCAACTTGTTGTTGTAGTTGCATGTTTTGTTGTTGTTATCAAAATAGTTGTGGTTGTCGTTGTTGTTTTCTCTGGTGCCTCAGTTGGTAGTAAACTTGGCTGCAGAATCTCTGGACTTTTTAATAAACGATTTGGCATATGAACTCTTATGTCACATTGCATTGCTGGCTTTACAGAGGTATACATTTTTGGAGAGAATTTAAAATTGCATATAAAAATTTGAAATTCCAAATGTGAAAAATTGGTACCTTTTTATAAGCCAATTTTTGAGAGCATTTTACTGAATTTTTCTGACTCTGAACATTTTTCTATTTTTAGCTTTATTCATAACATAACAAGATCTACACATGCTTCGAAGCCAATCTTTGCGGCATTCGACTTTTTGTTATCGATTTCATTCCAGAAAATTAAAAAAAAATCAATTTCGGAAAATATTTTTTTTCAGAAATTTTGAATTCTCTAAGTATTTTATGCTGTCATTTTTGAACTGCTGCATCAAAAACTCTAATTTTTTTTGCATTGGGTAGCCAAGATTTCAAATGGTATGAAAAAATAAAAACTTTTAATTTTTGAAGAAAATGTTTAAAAATTGATCAAAAAAATTTTGAAATCTGGCGTATCAGACGCAAATGAAACTTTGAACGTCTCGCATTAAAAAATTAAACAGGATATTTTAAAACGAACGCCATATTAACCTGTAACACACAATTTGTGATAAGTACTTTTTTGAAAAAAAATCTGATATCAGTGCTCCAAATGAAATTGAATAGGTTGAAGAATTCACCGAAATCAGTCAATTCGACATGTGATTTTTGTCGATTTTGAGCAAATAGACCAAAAATTACATTTCCAATTCCATATTACTCATGAATAACCATTTAAAGTGAGCGTCAGAAAAATCAAAAAATTTTGACATCTCATCTCTAAAAATAAATGATACCGAATTAGTCAAAACCGGGTTTTTCAACCAGTATCATGACCGGTACGATCATACCGGTACAAAAAACTTTTAAATTTTCATACAAATGTTAACCATATTCCAGATTTCAGTATCGCAGGCTATCCGTTAGGACAGGGCTGATGTTCAAAAAAAAGTGAAACGCGTCGGTTACCCGCCTTAAGGGGGTAGCGGTCGCACTCTTTTAGGGTACTTTGGGGTGTAAAAATAGCACGAAATTGCTAGAAAACACTCAGAAAGCATGAACTTATTAGAAAAACAGAAAAAAAATCCAAAAAAAAGTGTCGAAATTTTCATTTTTTCAGAATTTTTCTGAGTATTGTTTTTTGACCCACTTTTCGACCAGAAAAACTCAAAATATCAAAAATTTGTAAGAGATTTTAATCAGTGAAACTCAAGCTAATTTGGTGGTACTTTCGACTGAATCCGACGACTTTCATTCCCGAGCTTCACTTCCGGTTTACAAATGTGATTCTAGAATTCAACAAAATATTTATAATTCTGCACCATCATAAATAACAAAAACATATTTCTCCATCTTTTCCCAAATTTATACTGCATCTGAAATGTAATATCAGGAGAAGATAGATTTGAATAGCGAAAATCTTGAAATTAGGCGTTTTTTCGCAGTTCTAGAAAAACTAGTTGGAAATTTAAAAATCCAACCATCCATATTAACAACCATAAGTTCCGTGTTCATACCAAGTTTGAGTGAAATCGTATGCGAGCTCTAGGAGAAGATAGAGTTTTTGAAATTTGGTAGGTGTTCTAGAATTCGCTGCATGGTGTCACCAGGATCGGCCAAAAAATTATTTTGATTATTTTTTTTCTGTAGATTAAGGATAGATCTACCAAATGGCTATTCTCAAAAGTCTTTGAAGCAGTTTAGTATTCTGGTAAAGTGGAGTACAAAAGTACCATTTGCGACCGCTACCCCCTTTAGAGGGTTCTGCGGTGCTAACACAGCAATCTGCTGGGTATTTCACTACCTTTTCAACAGTCTATAACTTTGATTGGGATACTTTAAAACATAAAAATGAAAAGCAAATATTGTTTCACGAACCCTTTTCATAATTATTATGTTTTTGAAATTATTTTTGAATTCGTAACAAAGCCGTAACGATCTTTACGAAATTGATTTTCTTGGCCTAGAAGTTTTCCCCAGCAGCTAATAACTGGCGAAGTCTACATACAACTTGATTCATTTTCTGACAAAAATTAATAAAACTTAATAGAGAAGACGTTTCACGTCGAATAATTGCATAACGTTTATCGTTAACGTTTTCCGTAAAATTTAAAAAACATCCAAAAAATCCTTTTCGTAAAACTTCTAATAACTCGTTTACTTAATTTGAGAAAGACAAATGTTTTTGTTGGAAAAGATTCAATGCAATAAGTGCATCACAGTTCACGTCGAGAATTTTTTATTTTTATCTGAATTACTCGTGATCACAAATACCGCGCGAAATCCTTTAACAATAAAAACAGCATGTGAATATGGAAACAAACAATTAGAAGCCTAATTTATGTTACTAATAGTGTAAGACTTTTTAAAGCATACTTTTCTTGGTAAGTTTTCACCTGAGAAATCAATTTTGCAATTCAAATTTCATTTTTGTACATATTAATGTGATATGCTAATTTTGGTTAAAACTTTAAAAATAGACTTTAAAGTCGAAATGGCAAATTTCAATTGGTCGCAATTGATTTATTAGGACTTATTCATCCGGGAATTGTATTTGTTTGTTTTATTTATCTATTATAAAAAGATAATTTCTGCATGCAATCCAGCACCCAGAACCCTCTTAAATATAGACTTCATAGGCCTATATATAGGTTTTGTGCTCACACGGGTTAAGCTGCAAAATTGAACATTTTATCGTGATCTTCAGGAAGTTAAAGATGTATCAGAAAAAAGTGAATTTTGCATTTAAAATCTGTTTTTCTCGGAAACAATTGAAATCGGAAAAAAACCACAAGTGTCACAAAATTCAAGAAAATTTCCCTATAAATATGGTGACATCTTTTACCTTTATATTTAAAAAATGTATGATCTTAACTCATCATTTTTCCAATTATGTATATTTCACTTTTCATATAGATTTCTCAAGCTCATGAAGTTTTTAAAGCAAAATATAGGAAAAAGTATTTTCGACGAAAATGGTAAACCTCGCTTTCCTGGGCAAATTAAAAGAGTGGTTCTCCGACAATAAATATGTTGTTGTGAGCCGTTAAGTTCAAGTATATATTTATCCCAACACATATAGGGTACACAATCAGGCCTAAAGTTAGTTTTAGGCGATTTGAAATAAGGAATTTCATAAGTCAAAAATCGGTTTCAATGTGTTTAA
>SCLH01000538.1:11091-24804 GCA_004367855.1 Oikopleura vanhoeffeni | reverse complement strand
ACTTTAAAAAATCATATTTTTATCCAAGTTTACGTTAGCGAAAATTTACACTATTTATTCAATAGCTTCAATAATTATTTGATAGAAAAAAAATTAAAATTATATTTTTTTGTTTTTTTACGATAATTTTTTCTTCGAGACAATATCGTAAATAAAAAATATTTGACTAAAACCTTTAATTAAAGAAAAAAGCGGTAAGGAAATCAGTTTGTCATATAAAAATAAAAAATAACCGCCCGATAATTTGCCACCGCAACAGACCTTTCGCGATATTTTTTGGCTACTAATAACAACGTCATAAGTACTTTTATAAAGTTAGTACGACAAAAAAATAACAAAGAAATTTAGTGAAGGGAACCCTCGCGACGCGTCATTTGTGTCCGATTTAACCAGGTGTTCAAAAGTAAACAGTATCAATTTTCAATATATTGGTTAAGGGACACATGAGTTGTTGTTTTGCACAAAAATAACTTATAATCATATATATTTTTGCAAGAAATTACCTTTTTCGAGAGAAAATCGAAAAAAANAGCCAAAAGATAGAGAATTTAAATAACACCCATCATTTTAAATAAAAATGTTTTCGGAAAAAGTTAACTCATTAAAAATAGAGATCGCAAGTCACCTTGTGGGTTAAGTTAACCAGGTTAACTTTGAAAACTATAACTTTATACAGGAAGCCCGATATCGCCGGCCGAATATCGCCGAATTTGCCGAAAAAAACCTACGCAATTTCACGACTTTTAGCTGAAATAATTTCTGTGCCAATATCGCCAAAAATTCCCAATATGGCCGGTTTTTTTAGAGATTTGTATTACAAATTACTTTGTGGGCGTCATGAATGACGTCATTTTCAGGATTGAATCACCCCAAAAAAACCAGTGTATTTGGAAAATCGCCCCATTTTTCAAAGAATTGGTTCAGTTTACTGAAAAAAAGGTAGGACATGAGTCATACAGAATCATAACCTACGCACATGACATTTTTCATGGTTCAAAGCGAATCTCAAAATCAAATATGAGGACAGGCATCACGTTCGATATCTCATAATATTTTTTAACAATTCTGGATTTTTTTGTTTGGAACCATAAGTGACGAGATTTTTGGTATAATTAAAAGGCTTTCAACCTGTTTAGGCTCTTAATTTAACAACCTTTAATTCTCTCTCGATTTCGAATTTATTGACAGCACAATAATAAATAATTAAGTTATTTTTACTTTAATAATTATTACCGTGCGCATCACACTTCGACGCGTCGCATCTTGATTTAAACTGATTTCAAAATGTTTTCAATCATTTCAAATAGTTAAAATTGTATCAAGCTTATCAACTGTTGCCACTCATTTAGCAAGTCACGAGAAGGCTCGTGAACCCCCACCTGCGCCGTTGTGTTCAAAAACACAAAGACCAAAATAAAGATCCCCAAAAGTACGCATTTTTAGATATAACAATTTTTGTTTAAGATTCTGCAATTATTTTACGTCAGCAAATGCAGTTTTTAAATGCATTTTATGTACATATGAAGCCACGAAAACATACTTTTTTTCTTGCCCGCACAGATGGGGGTTAGAATATAGATTAAAGACCCTCAGATGACAGATTCTGAATATTTGGAAAATGCGGAATCTGAAGATTTGATTGAATATGACTAATGAAATCGCTCTTTTCTGTCATCTAGGGTTTTGATTGGATGCTAGTTTCCTGCGTTGTTTGTATCATTGAAATATTCAGGATCTGTCCTCTGAGGGTTTGGAATACATATCAATTGATGATTTGACTTCATTTTTGAGCACCTTCCGAAGAATCGGTCCCAAATTATACTCAAGACACCCTCAAACATTCCTTGAGGTCAAATATTAATGTTTTAATGTTAACCATTTCAGAACAGAACGAACCCATTTCGATTAAATATTTTAAATATATTCTTAGAAATATTGACATTGGAATGGATTTGACCAATATAATTTGTGTCATAATTATTTGCCTGCCCTATATCCTGCGTTTATGACCTCTTTTAAAAATTATCACTCTGGAAATCCGATTATTTTAACGTTAAGGTTCTCAGGCATAAATTCAGACTTCTTATTATCTGTAAGCAATATATTTGTCATATCTAATTAAGACTTTAGTTTAACTTAACGAAAAAATGTTCAAAGTTCCCAAAAAGAACGGCTCTCACACCAAGGTTTCAAAATAAGTATAATAATTATCTAAAATTAATTTGGCGTTTTAGTTACACTCAAATTTAGGGCGCCCGTAGATGGCGATTTTCTAGAGGTTGTAAAATTTCTTGCACCAAATATTTTCATAGCTATTTTTTTCATGAAAATTCACTCTATATTTGATGCATATCGAAATTTTGGTTTGAGAACATTTTTTTTGCATTTTAGTACATCAAAATTTAGGCCGCGCCCGTGATGCCTTTTCTAGAGTTTTAACATTCTTGCACAAATTTATTCATAGCTATTCTTTTCATAAAATTTAATTTTTATGATTTCGATGCATATCGAAATTTTGGTTTGAGACCATTTTAGTTGATCAAATTGAGGGGCCCCGTGATGCTATTTTCTAGAGTTCTAAAATTCTTGCACAAATATTTCATTATCTATTTTTATGAAAATTTAATTCTATATTTCAATGCATATCGAAATTTTGATTTCGAGACCATTTTTTTGCATTTTAGCAGGTTAATTCAATTAAGAATCGAGTTTATTTTAAATACGGCACGGTGATTGGGCCGCGCCATATCAAAAACAAGTTCTCGTCATTGGCGCAGAAAAACGAAAATTAATAGCCAATGGCAGCTCAGATTTATGCACGTGATAAAGACAAGACGAGAGCAATTTTTTTAATCCTTTCCAGGTGTGTTGTGGGGTGAAACAATAACGGCCTTTTTTCACTGGGACAATCTATTTGAATCATATAGTATGTATCGAAAAATCTGTCAAATCGTGACGTTAGTTAGTACCTTTACAGATTTGATTCAGTAATCTCACCGGAAGGAACGAGTATGTGGCCTTTTCTATTCTTGGATACATAATTACCGCGGTAAGACCTACTATCACCTAAAAGACCCATTATAGACCAGATTCTGTTGACTAGAAATTAGTTGAAAAAGTCTCGAAGTAAAAGGGGGTTTTTAGGCAAAAAAAGGGTTTCCGGAATGGTTACTATTAATTTTTTTATTTAACCCTTGAATGCTCCAATTTTAAAGCTGGACTTTGAGCGCTTAAACTCTGATCTAATTTGGTCTCTTGTCTTATTTTTTGAATGGCAGAAGATCCGAAATTTGCAAAAAATCAAATACATTTCAAAAATTTAGATTGATTGGTGGAAAATCAACTTTTTAGAAACTATGTAGTATTTTCATTACGTCTCCACGGTTCAATAATTTATTTTTGATTTGCAAAAGTTTCTTGAATTAGAAAGTTATTTTTATATGGCCTTTATTTTATGTCAAATAAACAAAATTTTAGTTATCCGAAAACTTATTCATTTTCTTCTAAAATGTTATATGTTCGTATTCGCATCTTTTTTTATAATATTTTCTGATTAGTATCGGCTAAAAAATGTTTGAAACATAAATCTCTTGCAGAAATTTTTTTGTTAATCGTATTTAGTTTTCGTATATTTTTTTGAACTCAAACACGCAATATTTATAACATAAAAATGGTCGGAAAATGTTTTGTTTCGCGAAAACTTTTGATCCTCATTATAAAGGACACATTAATTATAAAAAAGTAACAAATCCTCAACATATTTAACGAAAACGATTTTGGAAACTCTCAATTTGTCTTGGAAGGACTTTTTAGTTGTCCTTACATACTAAAGCGTCTTAAGAAAAACAGTTTGATTTGACTATAAAAATTTATACTAAAACAAAAGTGACCGTAGATTTTAGTTTCTGGTATATAAAGTGTGACGTGCAGTCAAAAGTCCCCAATCACCGAATTATCATAGCATGTACATAGGTAGAAAACTATATAAACAAATGTTTATTACTCACTTTGAACGAAATTACGCTCAAAGGAAAGGCGCTAAAGAGCCTCAACTACATAAATCTAAATCAATTGACAAAATAGAAAAAAATTAAATCAACTATAGCGTTGAAAATTTTTGGCAAATTTGCTGGGTCTCTACTGGATTCTTAACTTTGTTTTTGATTACACATAAAATTATCCAGTATTAGCTTAAAGGGGTGGTAGTCGCAAAATAAGCAAAAAAAGTTGTTTTGTATATATTATTTGTAATTGAATTTGCGAGTTAACTAAAATAAAATTAATTTTATAATACATCCCCCTAAATGTTCATCTCGCAAAAGAGGTGTCATTACATTCGCTAAGGCGTTTGCGTATAAGGTTAAAAGATAGCTTTGCATAAGGTGGAAAAAGTACCCATCGAGTGGTTTCTATTTAGGGAACGTTAAATGAGAATAATGAATAAAAAGCGGTCGATTGAGTGTAACCATCAATTTCAAAAATGTTAATATCAACATTTCTTTTTTATTTCGCAGTTTTGTTCCAAAATTCAGGCCATACAAGACGAAATTTGACCCAATTTATAGATGAATTTAATAGAATCGTGAGAGATAAATTAACTGCTTAATATTTAAATCGGCCATCAGTTGATTTTACTGATTATAAAGTTATTGCCATAACGACAGATCATTTATATCGAGAGTCAGATAGTTTTTGGAATATTGTTCTCAGAAAAATCAGAATAGCGTCAAAAATATGTCTGATAAGGATTATGAATTACAGAATAAAGTTATCAATGAACTTAGTTTGATGTCGGAAAATCGGGGTATGGGGGCCAATTGTTTAGTTACCGTTGCTAGTATTTTAGGAATTTAAATTTACAAGAAAGTAAGCTCTTAAAGCCAGCTTTTAAAATTATTGCAAAACGGTTAAACCGAAATTAAGCCAAAAGCATATGGACCACAGATTTCAGTCGACATATGATATCGAAAATTGACCATGAAAATCTTCACTTAATTGATGGAAAAATAGGTTTTTGGTCTGATAAATCGCATGTTCATCTAGCTCTTTTTAATGCTCCTGGCTTGAAAATTTGGTGTTCTACAAAACCCGATTCGATTGAGCTTGGAGTAAAAATGACGCATATATCAATGTGAGTGCAATTGTGGCTGTTGGCTACAAATTACCATTGATATATTTAGAGGAGAATGTTTTAAGAGTTTTTATTATGACTTAATATATTTACTTGCAATACCCTTAAATATTAAACTAGCGATAATTAAGTATCAAATTTTTTTACAACTTATTTTCGCTATCAAAGAGTGAGAAAATAACACTTTTGGATTATTTCATGCCAGCTTTCGTTTGATAAGCTTAAACAATTGATTGGCAATCAAAATTTGTTGACGAAATAATTTCTTTTCAATCAGCGGCCATAAAAAAATATTAGAGAATGACTAGGTTTTCTTTTTTATTTGATCTGAATAATCAAAACATAAATCATATATATACTCTACAAGTATTTTAGAAATTGTTGGTATTTCTTGATAACTCAAAAACACAAAATTCAAATATCTCCAGAATCCTGGTCTGAAAATCTTTTCATTACCGTAATTTTGAGATGGATCTGGTCGTGAATTAAGTTCTTCCATGGAATTTTCATCATTTATTTCCTGTATTTCTGCAGGATTTGTTCTCGAACTTTTTCTCGTAAATTATTAAATGGTACTAAATTAAACCACTTTTTGTTTATTTAAAGGATTATTTTAACCAATATTTTAGATTTTGCTCCAAAAAATATGCCGTTTGTACAAATTTTCAGTAGCGCTTTTTCAGACTTTCCGCTAGAATTCTGTCAAATTGCTAATAAATACTTGAAATGACTTCTGAGTTCTCTGCATGATAACCAGGTACTCGTTGATCAGACGCAGATTGATTTTATGATTGTGTGTTAATCATTTGTTCAAGCTAATCAAACAAAACATCGCGTGAAATAATCAATAAAGCCATTTTCTCACCTTTTTATAGTGAAAATAAGTTTAAAAACTAATTTTGATATCAAATTATCGCTAGTTTAAAATTTAAGAGTATTGCAAGTAAATATATTTGGTTATAATAAAGTAAAATATTTATTCGTAACAAATACGCTAATCAGAGCGGTGCGCATTACTTTTCGAGCTGTTACTTTTGTTTTAAGTCGAATTTCAAAATTCCGAGTCTAGCAGATCCCGGTTCAGATTTCAATGCAGAATCACTATTAATATGAAAAAATCGGTTTGGCCGATTTTGAGAAATATTGACTTAAGAAAAAAATCAACGTTTTGAGCCATATTTATTGTATTCGATGAAATATAAAAAATCCCGAAAAAATTAAATTTGCACATTGCTTGTCCGCTAATACTCCAGAAAAATTAGAATTTTTCATAATAAATTTGCCGAGATTTTTGTTCAGAAGAGTTTTTGCTTTGAAGCGCGCTACAGCGCCACCTGGTGAAAATAAGATCGCGGGAACATTACCAATCTTATTTTTTTGGTCTAATTAGTTATGGGTGAAAATTTGAGAGACTTTAATTTCGCGAGGGAGACTTCCTTAACCCTTGTGAGCACAGAGCCACAATTAAGGCTCAGACATACCTAAACTCATTCAAAAAAACCAAAAAACGGGATCGTAAAATGATTTCTCTCAAACACATTATGAAGAATTTTGATTCGGTTCCCAAAAAATAACTGGATTTTTTTTTCGAATGTTTATTTCCAGTATTACGGGGTGTTGATTTATTAGAATTTTTCGACTATGTTTCACTTCCTGAAAAAATATTTCGGAACTATACCGGTACATAAAATACAAATATGAGATAGCCAGATTTTTTAGGAGAGTGTTTTGTGGATGCATTTTTTTCGGAAGTGAAATTCTAAATTTTCAACTTCAAGTATCCCATGAAAAAATTAATTATTTATAAAGTGAATTTAAGCAATCAAAAATTGTCCACAGTTGTACTTTATTACCATATTTACTTGCAAATAATAGAAAAATTGTAATAATCTGCTTTTTATAGGGAAAAATAAATATTTTTATCAAAAATCATGATTTTCATCAAAATTTTTGACTTATTTATTAATTACTTTTTGATTTATGAGATATAAATCAAAACAGACAACATTTGACGTAGGCCAGTACTTGGTGCATCGTTTTCGACAGAAATGTAAACTTGTGAAGACAACTGTGACCGTGTATCACGTGATATAGTATACCTTGCTTTTCTCACTATATTGTCTAGAACTAAAAATAAAAATTCTAAAATATAAAATCTCGGATGCGAAAATATTACCTTTTAACTTCCAGACGCAAAAAAAATTGAAATTCCAACTTCCTCGGTGCATTTTGACAGATACGGATATGGGCTCTTGATGAAAAACTTATCACTGGGTTTATATATTTATCTCAATATACCATCAAAGTAATGTTTGATAATTCAGGTTACTTTTGTAACTACAGGATTTTTGAAGTATTTTTTTTTTTAATTTTGAGTTCGATTTAAATTTTTCGAATTCGACAAATTTTAGAAAAAAGTTCCGAACATCATAAAAAAATGCGTTATTTTTGTTCAATTTTTATTTTTATTATTTGTTTCAAATGAACGAAAAAAACTCTTCAAAATAGCGACTTTAACTTTTCGCTTAGGTGACCACATATTTTTAATGTGCATAGCATTATATAAATATTTGAAAAATCATCTGACATTTTTATGGGATTTTCGGTCAAAACTGTTTGGAAATATTTTGAAAATTTTCCACATTTCTTGTTCAAAATTTTTCAAACTAATTTTTCTGGAATCTTGAGCTGACAATATTTGGAATGGCTGCTTTCACTATATTTAAATATGTCTTCGTTTTGTTTCTTCGCTCTTGTTAATACTCTGAATCATACTTTTTNTTTTTTCCGTCTTTTTTCACAAATTTAAATTTTCGATTTTGACGTAGAAATCGTATAAAATTAAATTTAATTAATCCGAGACGGTGGTCGAAAGCGTATTTTAGAGCTCCTAAGTAAAAAATAAAAAAATAAAAAATTTTAGTGTTATTTAGACACCATGGAAGCAAACGCGCGTTTTTTAGTGTTTTTTCAAAAGACGATTCATAAAGTAAAACTAATCAATCTGAAGATATTCAGATTATACAAAGTGAGCTGAAAAGTGGCAACTCGTATTCGAAAAAGTTTTTATTCGAAAATTTGGAAGTGGCAAAAAGTTTCCCATCGAAACAAAAAAAATTGAAAAAGTGCAAATCTGTCAAAATGCACCGACTCCTTAAGCTTTCTGTTAACAACATTCAAAGTAGAGCCACAATTCTGGCTCTGGTGCCTCGGCGGAACTTTTTTTTATATGCTCACAAGGGTTAAACAATTTCTGCAATTCAATAGAATTTAAAGATTGGCGACTTAAATTTTTCTTGGAGAAATTGGAAAAAAATAAAAATAAAATAAGTTTCGAAATGACTGTCCAAAAAATTGTTACTGACGCGCCAATGGTCCGAAAGTGGGCAACGTGTTAGCCCAATTGTCCGATTTTGTTAGCAACAATTTTCATACTATTCGGACAACTGCCTGTATTTTTTGTGAGTCAGGATAAGAATTTCATTTTTTTGTTTTTAAAAATATTATTTTTGCAAATTTGAATAAAACATTTAATAGTTTTCAAATTCACTTGTTAAAATGTCTTATTAAAATTTAATTTCATACCAAATAGTCGTCGAATCTTCCAGCTTTATTTTAGCATGACGTCTTGGGCACATCCATTGTTCTATTTAAAATTTGAACTATCAAGAAATTACCAATTTTTAAATTTCAGGAGTTAATAAAAGAATAATAACCCAAAAATTTTTGAAAATTTTGACTCCAGGGTCCTAAAGATGTCTTGTGTCATTTTGGCAATCAAGGTACACAGCAAAAAACGTGTGGGCTGAACTTATTTTCGTTGCTACAATATTCAAGTTTACCAAAATAAACTCTTACAATAATAGTACAAATTTATAAAGGTATCTAGCTCCTTTTTATTGTGTGAAAATGTTGTATACAGTTACATTTGTATCATCATGCCCGAGGGTGATCGTCGCGCCAGCTACCAAAATTGCAGCTCCCAGTGGCCCGGGGGCAATTATCTTTTTATTCCTATTTTTGTTTTGTCACAAATATTCATAGAAAAAAATGTGTGTCAAATTTTACCTTATTTTGCCCTTAGTACTCGATGCGAACTTTTTTAGCAGAAAGTAAGTGATCTTTTTTATAAAATTAAAAATATTTTGAATTTTTTCAGCAAAAAACAGATCAACAGAGGAACGAGGGGCCTTTCTCAAATTGTTGAAAGAATTCCAGGGAATCGAATATCAAATGGAAATTCTAAAAAAATGTTTAACCAGCTGGTTTATGAAGATTTACCAGCTATGCCACCAACTAGCAAATTTTTGCCAGTAGAAGAAAGAGATACAAAAACAGAACCAAATGAGGTATTTTTCAACAATTTTTTCCCCATTTTTGAATAATTTATGATAAAGAGTAGAAAACGCTTTGTTATCGCGTAAAACAATACTAATTAAATTCATGTTATTGACTGTTCAAAAAACGCGCAGTAGTGTGAAATTTTTTCGAAACATCTGTTGGTATTCCAAAAAATTTATTCGTAAGCTATAGCGTTATAAGCACATAAAATAACAAAATTTACATTAATTTTAATCAAAAAAGCTTCAACAGTAATTTTTTGCGATTTTTATTTAAATTGATAAATTAAAAATTTGAAGTTCATTACGAACCCCGTTAAGAGGTGTTTATAAGCGATAAAGAGGGGGTTTAAGAGCTGTTAAGACGATCAATTTCATCTTTGCTCGTTTAAATTTGTATGTCAGTTTCGGAGTCAAAATTGATTATCAAGCGGATGTAGAAGATTAATTTCAAAGTTAGTATACATTTTTGGTCGATTTTTTTCAAAATTTCTATCCTAACCTTTGGAAATTGCGTATGTTGAAACCAGCAGTACAAGTTAAATTCAAATTTCGGAAAACCTCTTTTTTATTTTTTTTTTATGTTTGCATTGAAACCAGTTGGTTTAATGTTTAAGAATATATTGTAAATTTGTACTTTCCAACACAAATTTTTTTATTTCGCACGTGTTTTCTTCAAATTAGAGGGGTTTTGGCTCACGCATGTTTTATAAAAAAATTACTGCAAATTATCACCAAGAATTTATACTGCAGTTTAAAGTTTTTCACCAAACGTCAAAACTCAGTCACTGAACGCAATTATGAAAACACATTGTTTCAAAAATTTATGTTTTACTTTTAATATAATAATTTTGTATCGACGAACGGACATTTTGGAAGTAAAATTACGAAATAGATTTTACAGTATGTAAATTAATTTATCGAGAACAACAATCTTGCTAAAATAAAAGGAACGGACACATAATTGGTCAATTCATTTCTAGGCGCGCGCTCATTGACTAAATCTCAACAGCATTCCGTTGCTTTTCTGGGACTTGTTACCGTCCAATGGGCAGTGACACCAATGGGCAACACCCTTCGTGTGAGACCAATGGGCAACAGTGAGACCAATGGGCAACACTTTTTAGAAAAGCTCGTGTGTTGCCCATTGGTCTCACCCACTGTAGTTATACTACATAATCGAACATAATATTAGGCGCATTTTATAAAATGCGTATTCACACGTTGCATAATTTGACAATGAGCGCGCCATTGGGCCGCGCCACATTGGATATGTTGATTGTTTCAAAAATTTATTATTTTCGTTAGTCTGAAAATGTTAATTTGGAATTCATAACAGCTTATATCAACAGCCTCAAATAACAGCTCGAGAAATTTTGAAAAGTTAGACTAGATCGCAATTGTCGCTTTTCAAATTTTTACTAAGGGCGGTCTTGAGCTCTTATTAAAAAATTGGACATTTTGAATTTTGCCCTTTCAGAGGTGAAAATTTTTTTTTGAAATTCGTTTTATTCATAAATATAATGTAAATCTCTATTATTCAAATTGTTCAACAAAATCAAATTTCTCGTCTGAATTAAGTTTAAAAATTTTGGAAAATTTCGGAAACTTTATTTTTAAAATCTCTTCTTTGATATTTTCAGAAGTCAACTGACTTTGGTGAACTTGGTTAAATATAAATAATGCTGTTATTTGGTTTAAATAAAAAATTATTTATGTGAAAAAATTTATGAACTTAAAAATATGCAGCATGTTACTTGCTCCTCCCTGATAGTAAATAATACTGAAAATTAAATGTGAATTTAATGTTGCAATGCACGTCTAGGGTGAACGTAGTCACCTTGTCACATTTCACGATCTGTTGGTCAGTTTGCCAAAACATTTGACGCAAAACATCTATTTCCGGATAAGCGTCAAACTGAAAATAGTACCTGATGAAATTAAAAGACAAAATCAACGTATTTCTCACATCAAAAGATAAATCAGCACCACGACTTATATCACAACATTTTTTAATGATAAGCACTCTTTTCGGCTGGCAATTACCTTAAATTGATTAAAAAGAATGTTGTTATTTTTTGCTAAACTTTTTTATTTGAATTTTTTTCCTGAATAAATTCGAGCGTCATGATCGATTATCAAAAAAAAAGGATCGGATCGGTAGCTTCCTCAAAAAAAAATTCGAATCGAATGGGTAACCAAATAAATCGGATGGATTTTATTTTGCCGACTCTGACCAAGAAAATTCAGATTTCATCGAAATTAAACGCAAATTTTTTACTTCTTATTGTTTAAAATTCAAATTCCGAATAAATCTCACGCATCAAAAATAAATCAACACACAGTTTTAGATCAAAGTTGGTCTAAGTGATAATTATTAATTAGATTAATTTTCTATCAACGTTTCACTTTTATTAATTAACTAGCAACTTCAGGAGGATAATAAGTTTTTTTGAGTTCAAAAATTTGTAAAAAAGGTGGTATCTAGAATCTAGATTCTAGATTTTAAAATTTGATCCATAAACTTTCATAATTAGCATTTTTTGCGGTAAAGTGAGTGGTTTTTGCCAACAATAATTTGACAAATTTAAAATAATTTTAATAAGCGATTACAAAAAATTACTAGTATAATTTGTGAAAAATAGTTGCCTATAAGAAGCCCCATAAGGGGATTGTGGGTGCAGTAGTTATTTTCGACCACGGTCGCAAATTCCAGGTATTTTTCAATTGCACCTTGACCATCCAGCACCTCAGGAATCGTTTGCAATTAAAAAAAACACCAAATTATTTTTGGATATTTTTTTCTAGAACATTGAAATCGACTTGTTAACTGAAATGCCCGAATAATGACAGATGATCAAAAACAAAATAACCCATTAGTGATAAATTTTCACGGAAATTCAGACCAAAATAAAATTGGAGACTTTTGACCAATATTCTAGAAAATTTCCGAAAAATATCGTTTCGGACCTGCATAAAACTGGAAAAAAGAAAATAATTTTAGATATGGTATCATTTCAGAATACAAAAAAATAAACTCGCAAGAAAAAGTATGAAAGTATTTCAATATGATAGTTGTTCAGATTTTTGCGCCTTTTCAATATTTTAATTTTTAGCCAAATTAATGTAATAATGGCGCGCATTAAATCAGCATAAAATAGTGATTGCGAGAAATATGAAAAAATTTATTTAAATTTTCTTGGTTGAAAAGTTAAATAAGATGATAGAGAAGGATTTATGAAAAAGAAATCGCATGTACCGTTCGTGAGTTATACTTTTTTTTCGTAAAATAATCTACATTTTGCCTATATTTAACTATAGCAAGTAATTTTCAAAAATAATTTTCGGCGAATTAAGATGAATTTATAAATATTCTTGGTTGCGATTGTAGAGAATTTTTTTCTGACCAATAATATCGGCATTATGTGATTTTTGGATACGTGGATATGACGGTATACTTCAATGGAAAGAATACCAGCAATAAGGTTTTTTGCATTAAAGGTTGATGTGATAATATTTTATAAAATGAATCAATTTTTGACTTCTCAGGGTTACGGACTAACAATATACAGTTGGAAAAATAAACGTTCACTCAATTCTCACAAAAGATATTTGAGTTTTAAAAAAAGGGCTTATTTTCCTCCAGCAAATTGCTGGAAGCACCCACAATCCCCTTAAAGGGGTACCTGTAAAAAAAGCAGATTTTGTGATTTTTCAGGGCAAATATCTGGAATACGTCGGTCATTGAAGGTCTTAATACTCTGATATAATGTGATATATCAACGAAAATCTCACACCTTAAAATATAATCGAAGATCATCGATAGCTCAACCAATCAGAAACGAGCTTTAAAATAGAGTTGTGTCTTAAAAAGCCCACTCTTCCGTGAGTTTTTTGGATAAGAGAATTATTTTGAGATAATATTGACCAAAAAATAGTTACGCACGTCCGTTACTATGGTCTTCAAAAATTTGTAATAAATTCGTTCCAGAATCGGCAAAAAACGTTTTTTGAGCTTATTTTAAGAGTGTTGACAACACTGTGTTGTTGTTTTTTTATGTCTCTGAAAATGGTACTTTGAAGTTCTGAAAATTCATTAATTTTGATTAAAATGCTATAAACCAAGACGATATATTTCCAAATGATAATTATTTTGAATAATTAATTTCTTGTAATAAATAAGAAGAAAATTCAAATTGGAAAATATCCCTTTATCACTTTTTGGTTAGAATGCGTAGCCAC
>SCLH01000538.1:886-11071 GCA_004367855.1 Oikopleura vanhoeffeni | reverse complement strand
AAGTGATAAAGGGATATTATACGCTGTAAACTTATGTCTATTCTTGATTTCATAAGCTAAAAAATAATCAAAGTCTGATCTCTTAAACCTTCCCCGTTATACGCACCTAAAGTAGGGTCCCTGTATGGATCTTTATGCCGAGGAGAATACCGATACTTTCATGAGTGAGGGGGTTAGTAATAATAAAACTATATATTAAAGGGCCCCAATTGTGAATCACCAAATTACTGATAACAATTTGTAGAACAATGAATAATTTGAAAATACTATGACACATTCTCTTATCATTTTCAGCTGTTTCATGCTGAAAAGGGTTAAGGGGGCACTTGAAACTTTGTCTGAAAAACAGTTGTTTTCTTTGATTTTTCAATGATAAAAAGGGGGTCCTAAAATATTTTTTCAGAAATCAATCCGTATGGCCGAGCTGAAATGGAAAAGTAGAAGAGATCGAAACTCAATTTACCTTTCAGTTTCCAAACCAAAAATGAGTATTTTTCATCAAAAGCAAAAAATGGCAAAATCGATACGGAATTTATCATTTCAAGGACTGAAGGTACTGTCTGAATGCTTAGTTTAATACTAGGATACCGTCTAAGTGTCAAGTGGCGTCGAGACCAACAGTGATTCGTTGTACTAAATCCGATATAAGCTATATGATAAAGCCAATTTCCGACTAATTTTTAAGAATCACTTTAAGTCTCGACGCCACTTGAAATTCAGACGGTACACTCGAATTTATTTTTCGGAAAAAGCTTAAAAACAATAGAGTGAAAAAATATTCAATTTTAAGTCTCGAAATAGAAATTACAAAAACCTATTTTCTTTACATGCTTGTAGTTCAATAACTAACCGTGAATTTGTTACGCTTTGATTTCACCCCTAAAAGATTTTTCAAAAATGTCTTCGAAATAATGCTTTTCTGGGTTTAATATTTAATGGTCTCAAATAGCATCAATTAAAAAAAGTCCACATCCGGTTTTGATCCGATATTGAAATTGATGATAATTGTATACAAAAAACATTGTAAAATTGAAATTTTTGATAATTTTTTCTATATTATATAAAGTAGACGAAAAAAATGACTTTTGGACATTATGAAAATATAATCTAAGGGTCTGGTGGGGATAAGATAATTGTGGAAATAATTTATTTACAAATTTTGAGCAGACGTGAGCTGGTCTTGAAACCGGCAAAAAGCCATAAAAATAAAATTTACCGGTTTTCGAAATACATTTTACAAAATTAAAATTTCTCGAACTTTCAGCCAAAATCGTTTGCCTGTTGGGAGTATTTTATTTCCTTTTAAATTTCACCGAATTGTTACTAAGAATGCTATAAATTCACACTCAAAAATTAAATTTTACCATACCACATAAACCATGATAAGATCATGTTTTTTTGGTCACTTTTTAACATCCTTTATTTGCGTTAGCTGAGGAATCGTCATACCAAAAAACATAAAAAGTTGATTTGGTGATAACTATATGAAGAAATCATTCAAAGTTTCTTCCATCATATTTCAATTTTATGAGAAAAAACGAGGAGTAAAGAACATGGGTTATAGTTCTGCATCGTTAACCCCCTACCGAGTTTTTATTAAATTTGTCAATTCACACTGCTATAAAGAAATAGGTCTAGGCTAACTTGAGCTATCTAAAAATGAATCACTAGTCAATTTGTTTCAGAAATTGGGCATGCGATAAATTATCATCGATAATCAATAGACTTATAAGCAAGCTAAAAAATAAGTTTGCGGTGAAATTTGAATTTCAAAAATCCTTTTTTCTGTTTAACTCCACCAAAATGACCAAAAAAAATTTGAATTGTTTATATTTCAAGTTTTTTTTTCATAATATCATATTATTAATATAGCAATTTTCAGCATTTTTAATTACGACGGTTATCATACAAACTTGAGTTAATAAGAATTCTTGTCATCATTGGAAAATTAATTTTTGGAAAAAAAATTTCTTCATAAAATCTATGAGTCGTTAGCTAAGCTAATATTACAAAATCTGTTAAAATTACATTTGAGATACAGTTTACGTTAATTCGGACAATTCCAACGTGTTCGTAAAAAATATAAACTGAAATTTTTAAAAACTTAATAAAATGTTAAAATCACATACTGAAAATTGAGTGTCCCAGGGACACTGTCCCTCAACAAAAAAAAACCAATGATAATTTTTTAAGGTTGGTAAGAAAAATGAACATCGACTTCGAGTTTGGTTGACCGAGCAAACGTCTTGTCTTGTCGACTATGAATGGAGAGATCTTGGTTCAAAATATTTCCCAAGATGGATTTCTGAAGGATCGTGCAATAGCAAAAAATCTTGTTCGATCCCTGCAGGCATGAAATGTCAGCCCAGAAAATCACAGACGATATCAATTATGAGGTAATAAAATTTTTATTTTTTACTGTATACCGTATGTCACATTTTTGCTTGCGATCTTAGTTTTTTGCTCGAAACTGATTGACACCGTTTATTGGTTAATAAGAATTTAAATTTCTTCAAAACCCACTTGTTTGTAAAATCAAACGTGTTGATTGGCGGTGGTTGACTCAAGCAAAAAACAAATATCTCAAGCACAAATGTGACATGCTGTGAATCAATCGAGCTTGTTATAAATTCAATAATCTGTAATTTGCCGATAATTGACGATGCGTGAAGCTTTGGCATTGGTAATGCGCTTATTTCACCTTATAAATCTATCAGGGCATTGACTCATCGCTTTTTAGAGGTACATCGACCTTCAAATCATTTTAAACCGTTTCACATATCTTTCAGTACTCTTGAATCATTCAACGTTTTTTTTTGATTTTTTCAATAATTATTAATTTATTATTTTCTCGTTATATTTCTTGTAATTAAGTTTTTTAATGTGTGCTGAATTTGTTATACATTTTAAAGTTTCTTTGTATTAATTTCTCAACCCTCATCGGTGAATGAGCCACTTCCTACCTGCACATCAGTGTTTTGAAACACAGCTCACGAAAATAATTATTTTTTCTTGAAACTTATTTAAATAACATGTTTTTATCAGAATAAACACATTTTTTTTAATTTTTCATTAAAAAATTGCTCTCGTGAATATCGTACTTTTTCGAAAATGTCAATATGTATTACAATATCTTAAACCTTAATTTGAAATTTTGCTGTCTAGCGTCATAAACCGCCACTTCCTTTCAATAATTTAAAAAAAATTAGTTATTTGATAAAAATGGGTTGTTTCTATAATCATTCAAAATACATATTTTCCGGGAATGGAAAGATATGTGATACCTCTCATTCGCAAATTTCGGATGAAATGCGAATAGAAAAATATGCTGCTAATGTATCTTTTCACAACCCTGAATCTGAAAGTCGAACAAGGGATTTGAAATTAACTTGAGTATGCAGTCAAAAATGATATAACATTGATTCAGTCATCAGAAAATGACATAATTCTAAAATGAAATTTATTATCATGTCTAGAAGACCTCAAAATCTTGCTTTACAAAAAAAAATATCCAAAAGCTTTTGTCTGTGAGAAAATAAATATTTTTTTACAAAGTCAAGAAAAACCAAAACACGTAAACTTTTATCTAAAATGAAACTTATTTTGCCTAATTTTCATGTAAGTTTGTCCTTATCAACAAAAAAAATATCCCAACTTTTTAGTAAAAGTCAAAAGGCTGACCCTGAGCCTATTATAGAAACAGCTAATACTAATTACGAATTTTTATTTGTCTGTAAATCAAATTATGTAGGTAGATATAAAAGACGGGAAAACATTTTTTAACAAAAAACAGTTATTAACAAAACATTTTCTAACAAAACATTCTCTAACAAAACATTTTCTAACAAAACATTTTCTAACAAAAAACACATTTTTTAACAAAAAACATTTTTCAACAAAAAAATATTTTTTAACAAAAAAAAATATTTTATAACAAAAAAAACATTTTTCAACAAAAGAAATTTTCAGCAAAAAAACATTTTTTAACAAAACTGTCGTCATGAAAATTTTAGAGGGTCAAAAAAATATTGTTATTAAGATTTGTTTGCCATTTTATGATTTTTTCTAGATCCTCCCAACTTGGGAGTCCCAATTTCAAATTTTAGTTTTTCAGCTGTTATTCTTTACATGAAGATGGAATAAACCCGAAACGCGTAGTAAATACTATTTTATTAAGAGTGGCCGCAGTCGGTCAGGACCGATTTTGGAGGCCTCTGAAGGGCCCAAATAACCCTTCGGGTTGAAAGATATGTTAATGAGGAAGACGAATCTTCTCAAAATTTTTTCGAAATATTTCTAAAAATAACCAAAAAACGGTTTTTAACGCATTATTTCTGTTTAATTAGCTTTTTATATTATGAAAGTTCATACCTGAAAGCCAGTTTTTTTATATAACTTAGTTCGGAATGTATTGTCAATATTCCAGCAAAAAAATGGCGCCTAGACCCCCGCTCGAAAAAATATGATTTGTATTGTGATTCTAGAATGAGAAAAGAAGCTCTCGGATTTTTTGAAATTATTTCAGTCCTTGATTTTGTATATGAAAAAGATGCGTAATAATCGATTTTGTGGAAACGGCATTAGCAACTATAAGCCTCAGAGGTCCACATGTGGTGCTACAGTAGGGTGAGAATGGCAAAATCAAAGTCTTCGGTTGATTTTCTGGTTATGGTCACTCGATACAGTGCTTAACGCTGATATGGTATTTCCCAAAAAATTCTAAATTGACCCAAATTCGAAAAATTTGACAAAAAATCGGAAAAAAATTAGGTTTTTGATGAAAATTTTTCGTTAGAGAAGGCGAAAGTCTTGTTTAAATATAATAAATAAATTTTTAATTCGAAAAAATCACTTGGTCAAAATTTCAGCCGAAAAAATCTTGCGTAGATATGTCAAACACGAGTTTGAAATTCAAAAAGTTTGACAAAAATTTGGAAAAAATAAGGTTTTTGATGAAAAATTTTTGTTAGGGAATGCCGCGGTCTTGTTCAAATATTATCAATAAATTTTCAATTCCGAAAAATTTGCTGGACAAAATTTAAGCCAAAAAAATTTTGCGTAGATATGTCAAACACGAGTTTGAAAATCGAAAAATTTGACAAAAATCGGAAAAATAAGGTTTTAGATTAAAATTTTTTTAGGGACGGCCGCTGTCTTGTTTATTTATTTTCAAAAAATTGTTTATTCAAGAAAATCAGCTGGACAAAATTTTAGTTCTAAAAATCTTGCGGACATATGTGAAACACTGGTTAGAAATTTGATAAAGTTGACAAAAAACAAGATTTTCATCGAAAAAAATGTATCAGGGACCGCGACTGTCTTGTTCATATAATGCAAAATAATAAATTATACAGAACATTTACCTGAACAAAATGTCAGTCGGAAAAATCTTTGGAGATATATAACTTTATATAAATATATAAGGGGGGGGCGGGGGGAATATTGTTCCGAAAGTTTTTTTGGCAAATAGAAGATCGGGAAATAGGGGGACTTTCGGGAAATGATGAGGGAATCCCCTTTTGTACTGATTTCGGGGCCTACAGGTATGTGTTTTTTTTACTTGGCGAATGAAAATTGTCTTTCGGGTAAGTTGAAGGCCAAAAAAAAGTATGGTAGACTGGTTGGATTATATCTTGTAAACCTTTGACATCGGGCGTATAGCTTGGGCGGTTGTTTTAAGAAATAAAACCCATCTAGTTCCATTTTTTAATTTGGCCGTAATTACTAATGACAATTTTTCATTATTGCAAGTAAAAAAAAACACATACTGTATATAACAGGAAATTATTTTAGCTAAAACATGGTGATTTTGCGTAGGTTAAATTCGGAAATATGGGGACATTCGGAAATATTGCTCCCCCCTGTATATATAAATTATATATATAAAACACGAGTTTGAATTTGACAGAAATGTTTTTTCTAGATAATTCACTGGTTACTGTGGTGTGCGTCTATAAGAACACCCTCTTTTGACTCAAGACTACGACAATATAGAAAAAAACCTTACGTTTTCATATTTTTGGTCCGTCTGAGAGCTTAAAAAAACGTTTTTGAGAAAAACCAAGTGATTTTTCAAAAATATATTTGACAAATTTTTCTCAACAAAAAACGTTTGTAAGTGAAAATTTTAACGATAAAAAATATGGAAGATATTATTTCTTAAAAAGCCTAATTTTTAAATATTTTATATATTAAAGTATTATAAAAATTTTTCAAAAAAACACTCTATATAATATAACTGTTTTTTATGAAATTTTTTAGGAATTTCTGATAAATTCGATCACCAGTTGATAAATAAGTTTTTTTCTATAAAATTTAACTGACTCGTGGAATAAATTTAAATAAAATCAAGAATTAATAAGTCCGCAACTGTAGTTAAACTCCCGAACCCTAGTTTTTCACGGTCCTTGTGAAAATTTTATCTATAGAATACATTGAAATTATACCGCAGGTTATATCGGGATGTGCAGCATTCAATGCAGCAGGTCATTTTGATGCTCGATACTTTTCCATAAATTTGCATTTATAGCGATTTTCTTTGAAAATTAATGATCCGTACTGTTTTGAGGATTTGAAAATCAGGATTTTCAAAAATAAAAAATGGGTGCGGTTGTTTTTGACCCATCTTTGTGGATATTTTTTCTGGCCATTTAGAGTGTGGTTGGCATGTGAAATTTTCATATTTCAGAGGCTTGTACGTGAGGAAAATAAAGACTGGACCATTTTCTTTGAAACAAAAAATTATGATCTATCTTTTGGGTCCTCGTAATATTATTAGACGCAGTTGTACGATAATATGAATCTGCCGAAATTGTCGATACAAGAACAGACCTGAATCGACAAATTCAGACAAATTTCGCGAAATCTCACCGAATCTCAAATTCTTATATAAACCCCCAGACCTAGTGTATTTCACAAACGGCTGGGGGACACTTGTTTAACCGCGGTAACCAGATCGTCGTAGAAGCTGCGACTTAACTGACAAATGAAATCACCAGATTTAGCGGAAGTTCTTTCATTTTTATTCCGCAAAAAATGTTTTTCCACTGTCATCAGTTAAAGCCGCTTACCCAGGACCTTCGAAATTATCAAAATTTCACTTACACCCCCTTAGCAACAATTTTTTGTTTTTAAATGCATATTTTACTATGCAGACATTCCTTGAGAACTTATGAGTACGGCCACCATGTTCCACATGATCTTCTGAGGATTTCTTTAAAATCTTTCTAGAAAAATTCTAAACCATTTCCTTTTTATTTTCAGGCATAAGTGATGAAAAAACAAAGCGAAATCAAAAATTGGAATAAATTTGGCTATTTTTATTGCGATAATCGTTTTTTTTTGAAAACATCAATGATGAATACGCATTTCTTCCTTTAAAATATTAATATTTTGATGTAAAATGTTTTGCCATTTTGATCTAGACCTAACCATATTGTCCTTAGATTGAGCCATATTGTCCTTAAAGGTTTTGCCATATTGCCTTAACATTTTTGCCCAATTGTTCAAGATTTGTGCCCTATGCTCTTGTAAATTAAAATTTAAGGACAAAATGACAAAAATTTAAGCACAAAAATGGCAAAATTTAAGGACCAATATGGCAAATTTCGAAGTTTTTCCCAACTAATGAACAAAATAAAAAGTGTCAGTTTGAATTTTTATCTCAGTTATTTTAGAAATTAAACTCTTTTTAATAGAGGAAAATTGATTTTTTCGACCTATCATTGATAGAAAAAAAATTTGCCGCGCAAGTTTTTTTGTCAAAAATTTTATNTGTTTTTTATGAAATTTTTTTAGGAATTCTGATAAATACGATCACAGTGATAAATAAGTTTTTTTCTATAAAATTTAACTGACTCGTGATAAATTTAAATAAAATCAAGAATTAATAGGTCCGCAACTATAGTTAAACTCCCGAACCCTAGTTTTCACGGTCCTTGTGAAAATTTATCTATAGAATACATTGAAATATATACCGAGGTATATCGAGGATGATGCAGCATCAAATGCAGCATCATTGATGCTCGTACTCATAAATTTGCATTTATAGCGATTTTATTTGAAAATTAATGATCCGTACTGTTTGACGATTTGAAATCAGGATTTTCAAAAATAAAAAATGGGTAGCGGTGTTTTTGACCCATCTTGTGGATATTTTTTCTGGCCATTTAAGAGTGTGGTGGCAGTGAATTTTCATATTTCAGAGGCTTTGTACGGTGAGAAAATAAAGACTGGACATTCTTGAAACAAAAATTATGATCTATCTTTGGTCTCGTAATATTATTAGACGGTTTTGTAACGATAATATGAAAATCTGGAAAATTGTCGATACAAAACAGAACCTAATCACAAAAATTCAGACAAATTTCCGAAATCTCACCGAATCTCAAATTTTCTGATATAAGCCCCAGGATCCTAGTGTATTTCACAAACGGTGGGGGACACTTGTTTAACCGCGGTTAACCAGATCGTCGGTAGAAGTGCGACTTAAATGACAAATGAAATCACCAGATTTAGGAAAGTTCTTTCATTTTTATTCCGCAAAAATGTTCCACTGTCATCAGTTAAGCCGTACCAGACCTTCGAAATATCAAAATTCACTTACACCCCCTTAGCAACAATTTTTTTTGTTTTTAAATGCATATTTTACTATGCAGACATTCCTTGAGAACTATGAGTACGGCCACCATTTCCACATGATCTTCTGACGGATTTCTTTAAAATCTCTAGAAAAATTCTAACCATTCCTTTTTATTTTCAGGCATAAGTGATAGAAAAAACAAAGCGAAATCAAAATTGGAATAAATTGGCTATTTTTATTGCGATAATCGTTTTTTTTGAAAACATCAATGATGAAATACGGCATTTCTTCCTTTAAAAATATTAATATTTGATGTAAAATGTTTGCCATTTTGATCTTAGACCTAACCATATTGTCCTTAGATTGAGCCATATTGTCCTTAAGGTTTGCCATATTGCCTTAACATTTTTGCCATATTGTTCAAGAATTTGTGCCCTATTGCTCTTGTAAATTAAAATTTAAGGACAAAATGACAAAATTTAAGCACAAAATGGCAAAATTTAAGGACAATATGGCAAATTTCGAAGTTTTCCAACTAATGAACAAAATAAAAAGTGTCAGTTTTGAATTTTTATCTCAGTTATTTTAGAAATTACAACTCTTTTTAAAGTAGAGAAAATTGATTTTTTTCGACCTATCATGATAGAAAAAAATTTGCCGCGCAAGTTTTTTGTCAAAAAATTTTATTTTCAAAAGTCCTAGAATTTCAAAGGCTTTCCAAAAAAATAAATGAAAATTACCGTCGCCGACATTTTTTCTGCCATTCCCTACAGGCGATTACATGTTTTGGTAGTGTCAACAACGCCACGGTTTTATGGTCCAAATTTTTGCCGATTGCTGATTGGTTGAAAAATAAAGTTGTTCGAAATGGACTTTTGACCCCGGAAATGAAACCGCAATGTGAAATTTGACTAGAAAGATCAACATTTTAAATAAATCAAGATAGCCATTAAATAGAAATTTTTTGAAGATTCATTTTTGCTTATATTTAAAAAAAAATCAAATTTTTGCCGATTGCTGATTGGTTGAGAAATATAGTTGTTCGAAAGGGACTTTTGACCCCGGAAATGAAACCGCAATGTAAAATTAGACTAGAATACATACTTTTTGAAATTTTATAAATTCAGAAAAAAGCTATTTACGGTACTCAGAATGACGAAAATAATCTTTTTCTAACAAAATTTTAGTTTGTAGCACTTATGTCTAACAACAACATTCAAGGCAGCCATTTGATAAGAAATTTTCAAAGAATAATTTTTTGCATTTGTCAAGAAAACCGCAATTTTTGCCGATTGCTGATTGGTCGAAAAATGAAGTTGCTCAAAAATGACCATTGACCTTTGAAATGAAAACGCTGAGTGAAATAGACCAGAAAACACACGTTGGAAGTTTTAAAAAAAACCAGTTAACCCTTGGATGTTCAAAACCTCATTTGAGGTTTTGAAAAGTTTAAAACGTCTCAAAAGAGGAAAATTAGCGCACTAAAAATAAAATTAGCAAAATCCTAAAAAGAGTTTGCTCCAAGAAGTTTAAAAATCTAATTTTAAATTATTTCCGATGATCCGTTCAAAAGTTTTTATTCTCACTTTTTTGGCCAATTTCTC
>SCLH01000537.1:281538-305845 GCA_004367855.1 Oikopleura vanhoeffeni | reverse complement strand
ACGGTGCTAGAGATCAAAAAATAATTTTGATGAAAACAAGTTTATTTTTTTCAGAATCCGCTGTGTCAAGAATCAGACATAGTTGCTAATGTTACGTTTCACAGCGCAAACCTACCCGAAGGATCTCTATTGGTGGCATTTAAATGCTAATTCTCACTTCGGATTTCAAAATTTTCTCTCCGTGAATTTCGCGCACTTCTTTTGTCGATTTACAGCGAAATTCAAACCAAACCTCCTTGCCAGACATCTGCTTATGACGCATATTATAGGTATGCGTTTTTCAAAGCATGAAATTTTCATTGAGACCATATTTTGGTAGCGCTAGCACTGCCCTGTGCCCTGTTCCGACTCCAAATCTGACCTATAATTAATTTGTTCGTGAATCCGTTTGTGACTCTCATGAAAACAATTTTCAAGTCTTTTTGCCTTGTATACTACTCAATGCCAATCTCTTCGGACTAAGCGTCCGACTCAATCATGGAAGAGATTGTCCTTATGGGTGTTAAAGCATAAAAAAAATTGACCTAATGTCTCTGAACGCCCCGACTCTGGCGAAACGAGTGAACGATAAAGCAGTACCCCTACGAGAGCTCAGAATGACGAGTCTACCGATCGTCTTAATGGCCGACTCTTGGTTCAAATCGCTTATTTTTTCTTACAGTTTAAGCTGAGCTGGTTATACCCTCCAAAATAGCTATTATTTTTTGACTTTTGATACTCTTCACGTCCTTTCACTTATTGCGCCTTCTACACTCAGGCATCCATTAGATATCTCATTCAGTTTTGTTGCATAGTCAATATTTTCGTATCATTAACGCATAAGTGAATAACTTTCTTTCATTCCCCCGATCCGGGCGGATCGGAATATTCTCTAAACAACGTTTTGACGAGCGTACTCGCGCTTAGGAATTATATGTATTTGACTTTTCTTCTTGGCTAATAACAAGTTTTTATTTATGTTAAACCAATTAATTTATTTTATAAAACTAACTATTTTGCTTAAAAAACATAATGGATAGTTCGACACGTTTGCATAATCTAGAATAATTTCTAGTGTTCGTCTTACAAAAAACATGAGATGACTTTTCGAATGACTTCTGATCTAGCTTGACTCTCTAGTACATTGAATTGGTATTTGAGTGTTAGTTGATGCACCTCCCCCTCAACTCGAGACGCATGACACGTAGCGTTACTAGACTCAAGCTAAGAACAAGTTGAGAAATTGTTTCTCGACGACCCACGCGAGGCCGGATTCAACAGTTGCTCCAATTTAAGGTTTTTATAGTTACCCAGGCAGTAATGATTCCGATATAGTACGATTTGAAAGTAAGGAATGTTCAAAAATAAAAAAGTCGGTTAAATGTGGGTTAAGCTTTCAGAATCTTGGAGGCTCCTCTTGCGGTGATAAAACCAGCCGTTCATAAAACCTTGTACGCTCGGTCAAACTATTTATTGTGACACCCAAATATCTCAACGTCCGTGTGTTGAAACACAAGGAAGGACTTAAAGAGTCACTTCTCTTAAGGGGGTACTCACTGACTCTGATTTAATAAAGCCTCTAGAGGCATGTAAAAAATGCTCCAATGATTTACGGGGTGATAATTAAGTTTTACTAAGAACCCAATCATCAAAAAAAAATCTTAAAATTTTCGGCATTTTTTTTTCGATTTTGTTCTAAGTTTTTAAAAAGATGAAGGTTAAAAAATAACGGTTGTATGGCTTCAAATGGTTTTGAACCACGTGAACACTCAAAAGTTATCGGAGCTTGACGTCAGTCCAACTTTCTCATCAGTGCTTTCAGCTGGCTTTCTTTTGACGCCTACGGTTTCGGAAAAATATTCGAGTAGCACTTTTTTTTCGGTGAAATCTTTTTCTCGAAAGAAGAAACTCCGAAAAAAGCATCATATATTGCAAGTTTTAGCTTCGACATGGCACACCCATATAAAGTCGTCTATTAATCTTTTTTGAGAATTTTCGTTATAGTGTAAGTACTTGATAAAATTTGATGTCTGATTGCAAACAGTATCCGTGCGCGACGAAGAGACATAGATTTTGTGAGATAAAAGTCGTGCAATTCGACTTAAAAATTCGCGCTCGGTTATTTGGACAACGTTTCTCTAGAATTTTCGATTGTTCGCACGAGTCGAAAACAGCTTGCTTTCGGTATAAAAAATTGCAGCCTAGATCCGCATATCTTATCGTATACGTGATCGTGGTAGAAATCCGAATGCTCAAGGCTGGATTATTCACGCGTCGTGTGGCAGCCGGGAGATAGATGTGTGAAATTGAAGAATGTACCTTGTTACGATATCTGTACTCAATTGTAATGGTCAAAAATTTAATTTCGGTATGTATTTTTTCGCTAAGATCTTAAGATAATTCTATGAAAAGAGTTAGGGCATTTCGGTTTTATCTCTGCCATGAACGTCCTAGTTTTCAGTATATGTGTTACTCTTACTGAAAGTGGGTCAATCAGGATGGTCTCGTTATACCCCCCTTTCATAAAACAGGGTTTTCGTTTTCTTTATTTTAATATATACTGCTCTCTATGAAAAAATCCCTATTTTTTAGGATTTTTTGAGTGGATGACGCAGGAAAAAATTGCGTGGTAGCAGGGCCGTGGAAGGGCTGAGAAAGCGCGGGTGAATGAGAGAGACGCGGAGAGTTTTGGGTCGAAATCACTTATTTGCAAATCGTGCATAGTAAACAGTAGAGGGACTGGTCCAGCCGTAATGACTGTTTTAAATTATTAGTGCGTCTAAATTCATTTGAGGATTTATACTTCTTATGAAATTCCTATCCTGTTTCCCTCTGTGAGGGTGGTGAATTAAACACATATACATTTTATTATTATTATCCTTCCACCCATTATGTATTGTGAAATATTAAATACTTTTGCCAGCAACTCACAGTTCCCCGTACCTCCACTTGCTATTTCTAATATGCATACAGCATTCTGGCTTGACTGTCTTGCGCGGAACCGCCTTATTCATGAGTCTAGATATTTTTCCTCGTAAATTCTCGTTGTGGTCGCAATGAGAGAACTATTTTGCTTAGAATTTTATATGCTTATAGGACAAGCTATTAAAGGTTAAAATCAGTTCGAATATGATATATTCTGTTGGCATACTAAGAATACTTAACTATGAATTTTTTTTGGAAGCAATGAAGGCCTCAGTGATCGTAAACCTCTCAGGGCTAACAATAGCTACACATGAATATCATGATAGCAGCAATTTTCCGAGCGAGAACGGTTTCTTCTTTAGTTAAAAATTCGCGTTTTATCGATTTTGCGTCATAACGTAGCGGGACTTGAGAATTTTTAGATTTAAAATCTATTTCGTACAGAAAAATTATTGTACCATTTTGGGTAGCTCCCGGCTATATGTTTAAGAGAATATGATCCACTGCAAATTAACCCGTGGTCAACTCAAATAAAAAATCCAAACAGTTTAGGAGAAGATCATACCTGTGAAACAGCCTCCCGAGCTTGCTCTGGTTTAATTTTAATAACAATTAATGTTATAAATAAAAAAGCCCTTTCAAGAATAAAACACGAGAATGAAGTCATAGAGGCCTATACGGCTTATAGTGCAAGATGCCGAGTAGTTAGGACCTAACGCGATATAGGCCTTATACCGAGTGGCAAAAATATAAATAAGGTACCTCTTATTAACAAGTTTACCATCACCAGTCCTTCTGTCGCCGACCGTCGGCCATTGTTGAAAAAATCGGAAACGAACGGATTTAATAAAAGACGAATTGTCGGCCCCCCAAAAGCTCAAGTAAGGGTTAAAATTAATGGAACCGAAATTTTTTTACCTGGATGCATCTCTTCTTAAAATGAAAGCGAACACCTTTTTTAACTAACCAAAGGATACTTGTAATGTGCTCTCTCCCTCTAATATTTCCAGGTGAGATCTTTATTCTGCGATTATTCTATTGTAAGAGCTCTAATGACGCGGCTCACACTCAGACATCTTTTTCTAAAATGGCTCACAAAAAGTGCCATGAGTGGGCCCCCAAGATGAGAAATAATGCGTGTGGGCAAAACTGAATATATAAGTAAACAAATGTCCAAACAAGTGATGATGTGTACGCCCGCCGCAACAGAAAATAATTGCGTGTCGGCAAACTGAAATTATTAGTTGTGAAAATGGCATTATGCTAAATGTATGAGTGGGCCGCCCAGTTATTCGAAAAAACGATTCTTCTTTCGTGGCTGCGGAGAAGGAAACCAGTGGGTTATGTGTGCCCAAAGAGAAAAAATGGCCAAATTTGATCATTGATGAGACCCCCGGAATCACTATACTTTTCAGCGCCTATGCGCGTCAGACAGATTTTCACCTAATATTGAACACAATATACAGTAGTTAAATTATTGGACACGGTCAATGTAATTTGGTGCTTGTTTTTAAGTGCTTGATTTTTGTTAACAATTACAAATAAGAAAAAAAAACTTTTACATGCTTCATACAAATTTGATTCAATTGATGAAGTTTGTACTCCGGGGATTTGGAATGCCAAAATTTGGAGATTCCTCCTTGATCAAACTTCTCCGAAAAATGATAAAAAAAGGAACAAAAATTCTTGCCAATTGTGTGGTAATTAATAGATTTTCTGTTTTTTTAGCCGATTAAAATTAAAAACAAATATTGCAAGAAACTACATTCAAATAGTTTGAGACATATTTAGGGTATGCCTCTTGTTAATACATCTAGCAGACTGACGTCTTGAACAACTTTTTGATAACATTCTATGATACTATTTTGAAAAATCTTATTTTTTATCAAAAAAATCAAGCAGCAGTTTTTGTCTTATATATATACATGCGTCATCTGTCGTTTTTCAATAGCTTGCAGTACTATACGCTTAATTACCAAAAAGTACCAGCATTGATTATTTATCTCATCTCCAGTAGGCGTCATCTGTAATTTCAAATCACCTTATTTTTACCCAAAAAACTTAAACTGATAATAATTGACATGACAGCGTCATCTGTTAAAAACCCAACTTTATAAGTTTCAAAAAGACTTGTAAATCACGTTAAAACGAAGCGTTCTATGAAGAATACTGTGTCGCCCCTAACTTGAAAGTTCAACCTCCCAATCCGTGAAAAAAATCAAATAAAAAACGTTTTCAAAACATTTATCAAATATTGTCGAGCTCCTTATAACTACTTTATTGGTACCACGAGTCAGCAGAATCAACAAGAGATATTTCAAGAAGAAACTACGAAGGAAGGAATTTATCAGAAATTCAATACAAAGTTCAGAAAAAAACAACTTTATTTCGGAGCTTCCCGAGAGTCTCGAAACTCAAATGACCACCTATACCAGATTGCTATATCCCGTTATCAGTTCCTTCTCAGACCTTACCGTCTTCCGAAGCCAAAAAATTAAGGCTAAATCATAACAGAACGGCAATTTCATGGAATTTCAGAGGAGCTCGAAAATACCTTGGGACCAATTGCGACACACTCACGTTTCGCCATCGACTCTTACAGCGTTTCTGATAAGGGGGAAAAATTATAAAATTAAAGAAGAAAAACACCAGGAAAATCGTTCGTCAGAAGCTTTTTTAGCGTGATTTTGTGAAACACACCATGCTCAAGTAATGGAGAAAAATCATGTTCGAGCCCAAATGTTTCAATTTATCAAAGATGTTACTAACACAACTGACCAGTGACAATAAAACGATGCAAATAAAGGCATGAGTGGACACTCTCCTTACAACAGCGTAGCAGAAATTCTATGCGGAAGAAAAATTTTTCAAATTTGCTATCTGTATGTGCCCGATCTGAAAGATTCATTTAGAGAGAGATAGTGAGCAGATCTCCCTGGCAGGTGATAATAGTCTCCCATTATGTAATAATAAATTTTTCACGAAAATTTGCATGATCCAACCGGTTACGCGATCTTTTACTCTGAGCCACACTAAGATTTTCCGATCCATTTAAATCGATCGAAGAAATTGCAAAAACGTTTTGGATCAAATGTGATAAAATACAAAAAACGTTTTAAGGGGGATTTTGTTTTTTTTTTTCACAAAAAATTATTATTACAAAGGGGGCCGCGGGGGGGGGGAGTAAAGGGTGTTTTCTTGATGATGAAAGATCGAAAACTCCTGACAACATACGTATAACAAAGTCTAGGCAGAATCAAAACACAAGGCCCGCGCTTCTGAACAAGAATAAACAGTCATAATGATAAACTAATGAAACACAAGTTTGCAGGATGTTGATTCCGAACTAAACGAAATTGACAAAGAACTACGCCAAAAAAGCTGAATTTTCATCAAAAATCTCAAATAAAAAACGAGAACTTAGGACCAGCCCAGACCAAAATCAATCCTCATCAATCGGAACTGTGATAAAGATAACAGCCCCCCGTTGCCTGTCAGTGTACCAGTATATGTGGTTTCCAAAGGACATATTCAACTTCTCACTCAGAAAGTGTGCCGAACCACCTGTCGATATTTGCCGTCGACAATGGCCACATTTGCACCGTGCGTGCCAGCTGAACGACAACAAGTAATAAAATGGACAAAAAACTATAGTGGGGAAATATGATTTGCGCATAAATCGATGCCCATTTGTTCTTAGCTCGGTACCTCAACTTTCAACTTGCCGTAAACAAAGTCAATCGTCCCTGCCTACCGATAGAATGTAAATTATGCCGAACGGAAAAAATATCCGAGAACCTCTGCAGCCCATTATCTCGAGTGCAGAGATAAATCAAAAAAAAAGCCGCGCATCTTTCAAAATTCATTTAGGGAGCAAAACAACGCTTCGTCCGTCGCCCCCAGGCACTGACTCCTTCGCAGAACCTAGCGTAAGGCCGCGAGCCTGGCAACAAGTTGATATCAACTGACTTCCCTATGATAGGCGAAACAACGCTGAACGGCATCATCAACTCGTCGGATACCGAACGACTCCTTCCAGCCACCATCAACTCCTCCGTATAAAAAAATACCACGCTGCACAGACCAAAATCGCAACAAGTCCTTGCAGGCACCATCAACTCCTCCGGTAGCAACAACTTTAGCGCGGCAAAACCCAAATCTATTTGGTGTGGTGTGTGTGAGTACCAAGAGCGCTACAGTCTGCTGTGTTGTGGGTTAGTCCACAACTCCGTCGGCATACGAAACGTGACTCCTTGTAGCGTGACTGCGATATATCTCTGTCCTGTGTGGGCTGTCGTGTAGATGCTCAGGAGTACACTGCTGTCTCGCTGTATATGAGAGTTCAACAAATTCGTCGATGGCACCGTGAACTACTCCGTAGCAAACAATATTTACCGTCTTATATAAGCTATTATATCTCTTGCTTGATGATGGAGAATACCAACACGCTGTTTGTATGAGGCCACCTATCAACGTGCGTCGATACCAACAACTCTGTAGCACCATTAATTTTTACTCTCCCATCTAAATCCATTGCAAGTGTGCCGATGGCGCTGTATGGTCTGTCGTGTGGTTATCCATCAGCATGTGCTCGGATACGAGAGAGACGTGCGCTGTGTGCTGACGTAGTCGTGAGTAGTAGTGCTCTGGAACGAGTGGATATGTGTTGTGCCCAATGTCAGTATGATGTGTCTGAGTATGATCAGTATGGTGAGCTTTGTCAAAAAAGATCTTTTATCAAAAAAAAATAGAATGGCTTATAGCGGTGTGTGTGTGTTATTTTACTTGTTGGTGGACACTGGTGTGTGTCTTGTGGCTGTGCGTGTCTATGGTGGTGTGTCGGGGTGTGGTGTGGTGGGGAGTGCTTAAGATGTGGTGGTGTGTTGTGGGGTGAAATGGTCTCTGTTGCCGAGAGAGTGTCATGATATAGTTGCTTGCTACCCTCAAACATCCGTCAACCAGTCCAATACGTCGACCTCAATGTATAGTGGAAACCAATCTTTATAATCTATTAAGAAAAGCAACTTAACGATGGCCAACACTTTTATTCGGTATAGTAATGGTGTTTAACACAGCTATTTTCGAGGTGTATTGTATGTGGTGCTTATGTAAGAGAGTGTGGTCGTGGTGTGGATATTGTGTAGTGAGTCTGGGGGTTAGAAGACCACTAGCGCGGTTGGTGTAGGTGTGTGTGGTAGCATATGGTTTAATCGGCAGATAGAAATCAGGGGCTGTGCTGTATGTTCACTGCTGTCTCCTGTGACCGACTTTATAACTTACTTTTAAATCAGTTGCACGTTTAAATAAGTGGTTGATTTTGAGTGCGCGGATTAACAATATACATTCACCCAGCTCTCCCTAGAGATAGTAGGATGTGTAGTGTGTTGAAAAGTTTAAATTTAGTACAGGAGATTTCAGAACAAAACAGTACAATACACTTTTAAATTTGGGTAAGGACTGGTACCGCGTTACAGTACCAAGGTGGGTAGATATGGGAAACAATTATGAATCATATAATTCTTATTTGGGTGAGAGAGGTAGAAAAGTAGAGATTTAAAGAAATTGGCTCATACATAAAATTGTCTGGCTAAACAAGTTAATCTCTATTGTTCATCTGTAAATATTCGTAATTTAAAAAATCAATAGATATCCCCATACATAAGCACCCCTTTTCACATGTTCTTTATTTTTATGCTATAGCGTGGCATGTCTAGACAGTATCATAGTTACCTACCGCACAGCTCAATAGCGTTTTTTGGTCAGTAATGTCTCATTTTTTTCAGTGGTGTGATTCGACCTTATAGCAATTTTATTAGCTGTTGATCTCTCTTATATATATATATTATAAAAATTTGGATAATGCTGATGTGCACTCATATGGCACAAACTTATTTTTGGCTACTCCCTTTTATGTATTTGTTAATCCACCCAACAGGCGTGTGTGTTTATATTCTGTTTTATATACTTTGTTTTGTTCATCGAAGATATCCATCCCTCTTTTTAAGGATTTCAGTCAGTCTCGGAACAACACCGATTTTTATTATTTCGTCAAGAATCTAAAATGGCTTTATTAAGTATGAAAAAAAATTATCAAAATGTGTGAGTTATATAATGTATATACTGTCGTACAGACTAAGAAATTATCGGTATTTCCTTAACTTCAATTTGTATTTGTTATGTTGATAACATTATGTTCCGCATGGCGAAATTTCCAAAAATTTTAGTTAATATGGGTGAACATTTGAATAATTCGGCAGGTTTATATTAGTATGGTGACCCTGCTTTACTTACTATCGGTAGCTAATTTTAGTAGTATTTAATTAGGCAAAGTTTATTCTGAACTATTTCATCAAAGATTTTTACATGTGCGGATTGAATTCGGGTTAATTTTCAAGATTCGACATTTTTGTTCATGATCAATCGGCGTATCGACACAATTTTCTTTGTAATTTTATAACTTCGTGCTACTTTTTTGCTGAATCGTGACACGACTTGGACAGTCTGCATCGGCACGATTTTATGATCTTCAGTCAGTTCGATCGCACATATTACTGGACAGGCTGATCGCACATTCATAATATCTCCAGTCGCGTGGATCGCCGGCACTTCCCTCCCTTCAAGCGAAAGTCGTGGAGATTTCGGCACGTAAAATTTCTTTCAGTCTCTTCTCTGTTCGGCTACGAATTACTTTGAAACTATCCAATAATTACATACCTTCAACAAACATTACCTTTGTTAGTGAGTCCTTCTTCATTTTAATTCTGTTTTTCATGAGGTTCGCCTTCTAACTACAACGAACGGTACTCGAAGCTTTTTGAAACATTTTTTTATAACTAGTGCCCTCAAAATCGTCCCTCTTGCTTGACAAAAAAATGGGCGCAAGACCTTTATTTGGTGTGTGATCAAGCCCTTTTTCCTGATTCTGTTGTGGGAAGATTTCGTGTTTTTTTGAAATCGGTCTAAAACCAACACGAGCATGTCTAAAATGCTTTCTCCAACGCGGCCATTTTTCTTCCACAACCTCGCGTCAAAAATGATCAAATTGATCCCTCGGGGAATATGTTACAGGCGGATCCTAACCAATTGTGTAGTTTGTCTCATGCGTTAAAACTAGATTTTTGAACCTTGTTTCTCTCAGAACGAGTTCCTAGTTTAATATACCACCCGCCGTAAGCGAGTGACGAAGCGAGATTTCGACTCTGAGTTGAAAGAATTGAGTCAATTTTTCTCTCGAATGAATGTTCGTATCTGAAAGCCATCTCTTCATAAGAGAAAGCTCTGTTCTTGGTTTGAGACCACGTCGTCGATGAGTCGTTTTGGCATAATCTGGCCTTAATGTTCTCAGTATAAAGAGCGAGAATCCGTGTGTAGTGGGCCTGAGTCGCGGCTTATGGCGGCGTCACTGGCTCTTTACCTTGTATTGGACGACCATGGTGAGACATCATTTCCCTCTAGCGATTCGATCGCTCTCCTTTAATATCTTTGTACAAGTAGAACATCATTTGTTACACATCCCGAGTATGACCCAAAAGGTTATTGCGTATATTAATAAACAACATTCGTTGATGGATGTCTTCAATACGTCATTTAAGAAATTCCGTGGACTCGCCGCATATTCTATCCATAAGTTTTGAATACGATAGATATACCGAGCCTCGTTGCGGCAGGACGTCCTCCCCTGGGTACCACATTATGTTTAAATGATCTCGCAGAAAATTAGAGAATCTTAAGTCTTCAATACCTGAAATCTCACTGCGTAGATTGTGCATCTACTAACCACCTGAGGATAAAATCAGTGCCGTTAAAGGTTGTGCATTTTATGCAGAATGTATTACCAAGTTATACATTCATCAACCCTTCGGGTGGGTTTTCTGCACCATCCAACCTTTGATTTTTTTCCAATATCTTAGAAAAGATGCGAATTTTTATGAGCATTGAGAGTTTAAAACTTGAAGCGTGAAAATTTAGTATATTTAAAATTCTCTAGCCTTTTACTTGTCACAAAGTAATTGACATTAACAAAACAAATTGGAATTTTCTTACCAAACTTATCCCCATCTAATACACCAACTACCATTGTATGGAAACCCACTTTGGCGCGAAAAAAAATGGTTTTTCATAAAATTAATGGTTTTCATTAAAGGGGTGATGTAGGTTCTATGTACCACAGTTTACACGGTGATGATTTCCATAACAGTGAGTGCACGTTTCCACCTAACTAAGCTGAGGAATCCCGTATAAATGGTAATAGTTGTTCGTCTATGTATTCTACTCCTAGAATATAATTATAGCCCCATTTGCAATTCGAGTGGTGGCTTGCCTCCAGCTTGCTAGATTTAACACCCAAAACCCCCTAAGAGGATACTGTGACTTCTACTGGTTTAAATGAGCCTTAGGAGCATCTCCACCAAATGCCTCCTAGAACCCATGGTCGATAAAAAAAAGGTACTTACCCGCCCAATTCATTCAAAATAATGTTTTTCGAAATTTTCGCGGTTTTGAAGAGTATTTTTAAAAAATAAACTAACAAAAATAAGTTGCTTCAACTCAACAACCTAACACGTCGAAAGTATCATCTGGACTAAGCCAACGTTCTGATCAGTGTTATAGTGGCTTCTTTTCTTTGAGCTGAGTGTGTAGCGAGAGAGATAATAGAAGCACTTTCCTCAAAAAACTTGCTCTGGGTCATTAAAAAATAGTGTCAGTGATGTCTCTGTTTGAAATTTCAAAAAAGTGCTCGGGTTTGAGCGTGTTGTTATGTATAGTTTATCTTTAAGGGGAAGAAAAATAGAAGACCTCTTAAAAGTTTCCTAGGATGAGATAGTTCTACGAAAATTGCCAAAAACCGGTCCGTTTTCATCATATTTTAAATAAAAAAAGCGAAGTTGAAAAAAACGGGCAAGATTTAGTTTTGGCCTACCATTTTTACAAGTTAATCAAAATTTCAGCTAATTTCGACTGGAACTGGAGGAGATAGTCTCTTTACATTTGGTTTAGGTCCTTTTGTGTCGCTTATGTGTGAAGGAGTGTATGCAAAACAAAACAAAATTTGAGATGTCTTTCTACCAGTTAAAGATACTTTCTTAAAAGATGACTTATCTGACTAGTAATCCTAAACCCGTTGAGGCTAATTTTTCATCGAGAAAATTTAATTCCTGCAACCAGTTAACCCCTTTAGCGCAAAGAGACTAACTTTTAACCTACTGCAGGATTATTGAACAGGTGTGTTTTTGATCAAAAATCATACTTTGTATCTTTCAAATATATTCAAATAATTATAACCAATTATTATTTAAACAAGTAAAATTTTTAAAGCTATATTTCTGTTTACGATAACCATCTTCTTGAGGAATAAAACTTTTTTGTCACCTTTGGGGAATCCGACTTTCTCATCGGATAACACGCAATTTCATAGTTTCACACCGACTCGGTTCAACCACCAAATGTTCAAGGCAATTTCAAGGACTTCATTTATTTGGAAAAATAACACGCAGACAGAATTTTTTGAGGTCGATTTCAATCATTTTGCTCTATGACTAGAACAAAATATTTCCAAATGCGCCAATAAGAACCGGTACCAAGTTGACTTTCCTAATATTCCCAATCGTGCGAAATTCCCAGGTTTCAATAATCGTGTACAGAAAAAAGTTACTTTTTTACAGTGTTTAAAAATAATGAAATTATGATTTGTTCATGAAGTAAATAAATGTCTCTATCTCCTATTGTAATTTGCGATCTTATTATATTCGGACCATCCCACGAGGAATTTTGAGTTTTTCATAAAATATATTATCAGTGTTGTGCAACGATGATGCATTTAAGGGAGGTCGGTGCATTTTTAGCAATCAGATACGCAAATGGGCTTTGTATGAAAAACTTTTCACTGGATTATATATTCTTCCCTGAATATTATCTATATATAGTGAGTCTCATGTCATATGACATACAAACTTCTGTGTGTATATATAGTCTACTTTTGCATTATAATCACTACTTTTAAGAAATTTTGGCTTGTGAAAACTTTTCGAATTCGAGAAATTATGAGAAAATTTACGATAAAAGTTCCAAACATAATGAAAAAAGCCTTATTTTTTGTATTCAAAATTGTTTTTTTTTGTTCAAATGTTTCAAATCAACAGAAAAAAAAAACTCTACAAAATGCTACTTTATGAAATTAAACTTTTCGACTAGGTCACCGACTAGGCGTGAGCGAAGGAATTTCGCCAACTGCACTGTAGCCTGAAAAGTGAACTTTTAAGAGTCTGAAATTGAAAACTAGAGCTTAATATGAGCATAAAAGAAAACATTGGCAAATAAAAAAAAGGCTGCACTGTTTAGCGATCGACCTCTAAGCAGCTTTAAGGTGTGAATGCACATTTTGTTATTTTGCTTTTTTATCCCAGAAAGTTTTGGAAATTGATTCGATTTCTCACCTCACGGAATTTTTCCAATGACAGATTAATTTTAAGATTTATGAACCTTAATGCCTGAAACACTCGATGCTCTCACCAGAGCTACAGCGTAATTAAAGGGGGGCGCCGGTGTGTGTAATATTTTTGAAAATCTTGTAAAAAAGTTATCAGATTATTCGAATTTAGGGGTCTCAAAAGTTGACAAATTAATTTAAGTTTTTGAATTTATAAAACACTGGTCTGAAAGACCGCTTAAGGTTATTGGATTTGAAAGGTTCGCGAATTATTTCTATAGCAAAAATAGTCAGTAAAGACGTCAAATCTCATTACCCGTTGTCGGGGCTTCACAAATCGAAATAAATAATATAATTTTTGAGATCTCATAAAACCGGTTCTTAAAGTACCGCCTTAAGGAGTTATTGGCTTTTGAAAGTCGATGTGTCCTTCGATTAGTATCAAAAGCGTCAAACATATAGGTGCTCTAATTAGCGTGCTTTCCCGATGAGATGGCTCAAAATTAAAATGTAAAGGAATGAGATTATAAACAATTTCTAAGAATGACTTTCAGGTGACTTTTCGGCTTTGTGTCTTGAGAATATATTTACAAGAAGTGCGCGCTAAAGATATTTGAATGACGATCTTCGATAAATTCCAGGCTCTAATGAACGGCGAATAGAATGTCTACCGGTGAATGTTAAGATATGGAGAAATTTGATGCTTCTTAAAATGATCCTCCTATATGGATTTTCTAAATCTTTGAATCCGTCGGAACGTTATTTCCGAAGCCAAACAATATCCACCGATACAGAGTCAAATCAGGCTCTATGAACGACAAATAGATTTTAAGGGAATTTGGAGATTATTAAAATATGCTCTAAAATGACCTCCTAAGAGTTTTCGGGCTTTTGAAGTTCGGAATTATTTCGAAGCCAAAAAATCAGAAAGAGTCAAATTCAAGGCTCTGGATTGAAGGCGAATAGAATTCTAGGAATTTGAGATTATGAAATTATGCTCTAAAAATGACCTCCTCTAAGGAAACTTTTGGCTTCCTCTCCAATGGTCGATGTTATTTCAAATTGCAAACTGCATAATTGGAATATAAATATAATATATCGTAATAAACGAATGAAAATAAACTAATTGCATTGTGAGAGGTAAAAAAATTTTTCACTTCATTCCATTACTTTTCACCTATGCAGTTTCATTTAGCACACAAACCCGTGGCTATATAGATGCCCAACCCCTCTCAATTCATTGCAGTGCATTTATGTCCAAAGTAGGTTTATAGGTTTTCTAGAAATTTTCTTTCCACAGGCCAATTTTCATTTTAAAATAAAATCCAAGGCCTAAAATAGGAAAAAAAAATCAAACAACCAATAACAATAGATTTTTCAAAAAATATAAATCATCTTCAAACATATACGACGGTGTCGTCAAATTCGTCCAAATTTTTACCATTTGCGATTCCGTTTTATTTTTCATGAGATATTGTGTTTGGAAACCATCAAGTCTTTTTATCTCTTTATTTGTTGGCTTTAGAGAACCGCCAGTTGAAGTAGATTTTTCTCGAGATCATTTTTTTAATAATTCCAAGGACGATTTTGTGCAATTCATGCATATTTTGAAATTGATTGATTCATCGACATTTCTTGTTTTGAAACCAAAGTGTTCGAAATCGTAACAAGTTTGATGTTTACTAGAAAAATATTTAAATTTGAATCTTTTCAAAATTTGCCAAAATGTTTATGAATTAATGATGAAAATTACCTTTGTTATAATATCAGCCGTATTAATTTTTGAGTGTATCCGTAATTTTGATCGACGTTTTTCACAGGCAATAAATCGGTGATCTATTTTTCTTGACAATCGAAAATTCTGATATTTCTCATCAATAGTTCTGTGATAAATTGGTCGTGTTTTGAAGTTGCACTTTCAATAACGTTTGCGTGATCATAGAAACTATGACTACATCTTTAAGTTTTTTGGCCAAAAACAGGTTCTTTCATCAGGTTCTATATAAGCGACATTTTTTTCATTTCCAGACCATATTATTTTCAAGACATTCATTCATAGGCCTCGATGATATCTATTGAAAAAAATTATAAATAGATCAAAAAATATTTAAAAATTTGACATTTTATTACAAAAAAATTTGATATTTCGTAAAAACGTCATACCATTCTTTAAAATTTTCAAAGTTTGTTTTTCGCACACCATTGCAAAAAAATGTCTACAGAATATGAACTATATTACTCTGTCGTGCTCTAACACATCGTTATGCTTTAATATTTCTTGACATTGTTCAAATTGATTGTCGGAGTTTGTCAGTGCTTCGAAATAACCGCGATCATATGCTGGCTAAAGCAGAAATCGTTTATGCAAGATAACGTACCATTGTCGCGACCCGCCAAGCTCGATGAATATTGACGAAATATTTCACCTCGTCTTATAAGGAACTTCAAACTTATCTTCCTGTAAGTTCAAGCAAAATTGCCACTAAATCTGTGAAGATCATACTGTGTGTTTCATTTGCATGACGCATTTAGTGTAAACTTTAGCTTTTTTTGATGTTTTTGTCATATATTCTGCAAAAATCGTCACAAAATTTTTCTTCGTATTAAGAAGTAAGTATTTGTCGGTTAGGCTGTGTTTTGTACTCACCAAAACTCCAAAACTGGTTTTAGTCCTAACGACCTCTTCCCGTTTCGGTACTAGCCCAGTTCTCAATTCAATAATCAGTGAATCGGGATATTTCTGGATCTGAACATGTCTCAATGCCTCCGATCGATCGTGAATATCTTCACATACTGTTAGCACGTTACGAATGCGTCGCATCATTCTGATATTCTTTGAACTCGTTTGTTGTGAAGGGCAGCGTGATAAGCTCCATGTATCGCGCAAAAAGTCTAAGATCAGCTGACAAACTGTTAATCGTATAAACACACCAAAATTAGCCACCAATTATATCGATTATCTTTTAAATACTAGTTAATGGCCAAAATTTGTTTATAATTCATCTTGGAACATTTCTACAAGGCCATCGGCAAAAAACACATCTCAGTTTTTAAGGCAACATGAAAAACAGGGTTTGACCACCTGGTCGCTTCCTCGTTTTAAGAATTATTCAACGTTATAACATACGTTAAAATTGATAGGTTAAATCCCTTTGTTCTCGCAGATGCTAAATTGGCTTTTAGTTAAAATCATTTTTCTCCAACCGAAGTGGCCGTCTTACGTAGTTTATTTTTATGATGTGCGTTCTATGTTACTATTTTCCTAGACTTTACTCACCTACTAAAAGTAGAATACGACCTTGTATTCTTAATCCAATCCAGAGAATAAAGACCCACCAACAATTTTAAAAAAATCTAAAAAGAAATATCCCCTATCCCTTACTAGGAAATCCATGTGGCTTGAATACGATATAACAAACATTAAAATTTATAATATAGTTTCTATCAAAGATAGGTTTTATTTCCGACGTTTCCGGACTTATAGCAGCATTTTCCAGTGTGAGAAAAAGGATGAACAGAATTCGAAAATTGAATTATTTAGAGCGCGAAATCAGGATTTAATAGTTTTGCTACTAGAAATTACATGTTTCTTTTTGATTGTTTATGAAGTGTGCTTTTTCGCGAAACTAAGTAATCGAGCCTCAGGATAGGTACTTCAGTTTACTTACAAAATATGAAATCTGATTTCCGCTCCCTCAGAATAATTCAATATTGCTCGACGTTTTCATCCTCTTTTCTCCACCACTGAAAAGTAGTCTCTTAGCCTCGAACGTCGAATAAAACCTGATCCCTATCTTTGATAGAAAATATATTATAATTTTATGTCTAAAACCCACTGAATATTTAAATTTTTAGTATTAAAGATATTGACTGGTAAGATAGTAAATCTTTGGCTATATTTCAGAAAAATTGAAAGTTTTTGGACATTTCCGGAATTCTAGGTAAATTTCTGGGAAAAATCAAAACATTTCTAATAAGCTCATCAAAAAAATATTTTCATGCATTCTTTTTTCGACCATAAATTTAATTACTAAATATCACATATAAAATTTAGCAACTTTTCATGGATTTTCCTGATTTTAAAAAAATTGATGATTTTTTCAAATATTTTTTAAGAAACATATACGTAAAATAGTATTTCTGAGCGATTCCCGCTAACCTCCTAGTAAGTCATATAGCTGATTCTATTTAATATTGACTATAATTACAGAACCGTTGTATAGGCAGTCCATATCTATTGAACTGGTAGTGCTGTCAACTTAATTTCACGATTTCTGATCTCAATGTGGCCTGTTTAGTTATATGAATTTGAAAATTTGTGAAAAAAAAATTAAAATTTCCAAAATATTGAAATTTTTTTTAAGTGTCTAAAAAGAGAAAATGTTTTTTGCTCTTGCGCGAGAACGGTAACCAATTTTGCCATAGTTTATAATCCCGTTTCAGAAACATGATAGTTGCGAATCTTTTGATACTACTGAAAATTGACCTCAAAAAATCCCAATTCTATTTTCTTCTAAATTGTCTCGAAAAAAAATACGACTTTTAGTGCCAAAAATTACCAAAAACGACACTTATCGGTATTTTTGAAGCATTTTTAGAGTGGAAATGAGGAAAAAAGAACGAAAATACTACTTTTTTTGTTATAAAAAGTATACATTCTCTGTGAAAAAGTCAAATTGTTTTGAAATAAGACGAAAAAAAATACGACTTTAAAAAAAAATTTTTGCTCGAGGTCAACTCAATTTACCGGTTGGTCGAACATGCTATGAAAAAAATCAGAAGTAAAATGTGTTCCAGAAATTACGAACTACTATTCCTAAGATTTTTATAAGATTGTTATGAAGAAATAAAAAGTTATGAGCTTTGAAAAAGCCTTTCCAGCCTATACAACCGCTTTAAACTATATTTCATGTAAAATAAATTTTTATTACCTAGATGCAAAAACCGGAGCTTCAAATCCTTCCATTGTATTCGCCAAAACGTCAAAATTATCTTCATCTAGCTCGATAGTTTCAACCACTTTATTTTGCACCGATAGTATTTGATCTTGCTTCATTTGATTATCTAAATTCTTGTTTATAACTGAATTTTATTTTCAACTTGACCAAGTTTTAATGGAAACGTGCTTGGAAATAAAAAAAACGTTTTCATAAAAAGTTGTAGAATACTGAATAGGCTATACTGTGTATGCTATACAGTATTGTCTATACAGTATAATCTATACTGTATAGACTTTACTGTATAGACTACACTGCTTAAACTATACTGTTTAGGCTATACTGTAACTGCTATTTAATTAAACTTACTTATGCTCATTCCTATTGCACCGAACGAAGTTGTGAGCATAATTACGCCATAAACGATTGCAGCAGTACCAGTTATAACAAATCTTTTAGCACGACCAAGATTATAAGCATTCTGCGAAATTATTTGAGAATTTTCATTTAATTCAGATTCAATTTTTAAGCCGTAAAACCGCTTGACATAGGACGGAATCTCAAAAAATTCTTCTGGGCAAGAGAGCTCCTTAAAAAATATATTATATTTTGTGAAAAAAACTTTTTTTTTAATTTTTTACTATTGATTTATTTTACCTTAAACTCGAAAATTTGATCTTTAATTCGTTTAAGCCAACCATCCGGCGAAGTTATAACGATATTTAAGTCAACAGCTTTTGTTTCGCTGTAAAATGTTGCTCCATTTGTTTTTTCAAAAACTGTTCCGGATTCTTTATTTATAGTTATTTCTGAGAAAACGAACGCGCAAAATCCCAAAATTAGTTTCATTATCTAAATTAAAAAAAATTAAGATCTTGAATTTTTTCAAAAACAGTTATTTTAAACAATTTTTCAAATCCTTTTTGAGCACGGAAAGTGATGAATTTGTTTTAAATTCAGTCAAATCCGAAGCATTTAAAAAACGAGCNAAAGCTGTGTAAAATTGCATTTGGTTATTTTGACTGATTTTAAAACTCAAATTAAATTTTTTTCGATTTTCTTCTAGATTTTCGGCATTCGGCAATTCTTTATGTTGTTTTAATTCTTTGAAATAAAACATTTCAATAAAATAAATAATTTATTTTTCAATTTCAAATTATAACTTATAAGCAAGAGTTTGAAAAAAAAATCAAAAACGCCCTATTCACTTGTTTCGCTCGAAATTAATGTATGAGCTTTATACAGTATAGGCTATAATGTTAAATCTTTACCGAATCAGCTATACTTGATAAGCTACACTGTATTGGCTTGACTCAATAAGTTATACTGTATAGGCTTTACTAGATAGGCTATACTGTATAGGCTAAACAGAATAGGCTATACAGTATTTTCTATACTGTATTGACTATACTTTATAGGCTATACAGTATAGCCACAAAAATGCNAGATAAATAACGTTTTGCTTTTGGACAAAAATTGAAAAAATGTAATTTTGAATTTAAAAGTATTTACCTGTTATTTTTTGATCGATTTTTTAGAAATTCTACTTCAACATCGTGAATTTTTTCGAAAATCTTGTCTTTTTTGTGTTTCAGGCGCTCGTCACCATTACTTTTGAGTGTTCGGCCCAAAATTCTAGCTTCTTCGAGAACCTTAATATACAATGTTATTTTCAGAAAAAAAGACGCCAAAAACGTTGAATAATAAAAAAATGAAAGTTTTAACTAATTTGTTTTTTGTTGATGTTTCGCACTCTAAACGGGATTCTAGGTTTTTTATTTTATTTTAATATAAAATGAGCCCCAAATCGGCGAAAGGCCGATAAAAAGAGATTTAATGTTTTAATTTTTTTGAAAATGAGCCCCTATCAGCCGATAAAAAGAGATTTTATGTTTTTTTACATTTTTTTAAAAATGAGCCTCAACTCGACGAAGGCCGATAAAAAGCGGATTTTAACGTTTGAATTAAATTTTTTGAAAATCGCCCCTATAAAGCCGAAGCCGAGGAAAAAGATTTATTTTCTTATTTAATTTTAAAAAAAATTTAATAGAAAAATTCATAATATTTTTCCAAAATTTGAAACCGTTGTTTGAAATTTGAGAATTTTTTTAAATTGATTAATTTTTTTCGAAATTTAACAAAAATTTAAGAAATCAATTTTTTTTTTAAACCATATTTGATTTTTTTTTAAATTCGAAAACTTAGATATATTATGTATCGTAAAAACAAACCTCTTGTCGTTCCGTTTTTTCCAAATTCGAAAGCCAAGCAGAAATTCCATTCATTTTGAATAAAATGAGGCCTTCAATGTAGTCTGGTCGCATAAAGCCTTTTTGTCGTTCGATTTGCTTCAAATGCCCAAACATACTCTCATTGAATGTATTGGTGTTGCTGGAAATTGTTGAATTTCCAAGAACGTATTGGTACACAATGTTCTCAGCATTCACCGTGAAAAGTCGACGTTTAAGCGAGGCAATCAGCTTCAACAAATAACCCTTAAAATTTGTTAATTAAGATTTTTTAAAAAAGTTAAATTTATAAGCTATTTCTTCTTATACTACGAAAATAAGGAAATTTAAAAGCCTGAAATTGTACAAAAAGTTTACCTGGACATTTGTAGTGTTGTAGGAAAGTCGGGCCAAATCAAACATAAACTTCTCGATATTTCGAAATTCGTAGTTTTCGGGTTTTTCCATATTTTGTAACGAAAAAAGCAGATTGTTTTCGTTCGTCTGCATATTCATTTCATTGCAAGAAAGCCAAGTGTCCATCTGTTTTGCCAATTTAGTCAAATAAATTCCAAAATCTTCGGAAGTTGAGTTTTCGCTTTTAGTCTAAACAGGCTAAAAATTTTGATTTTTCAAATTGAAGTTTACGTCAAGGAGGCTTCGAAAGAAGCCGTACAAAAATAAGCAGAAATTCACTTGTCCTTCAATATAAAATATCATAAATAAAATTTTTAGCCTGGCCCATATTGGCAAAATGATAATTATATAAAAAATCGACACTGCCAAACATTTTTGACGAAATTCAATCGTCAGTTTAGATTTGAGTTTAGTATATTGATCTGGTGCATAAATTTTGAAAAAATTGCCCAAAGAATCAAAATATATAGTTGTCTATCTCTAACATAGTTCTGTGACCTGGCATTTTGTTAAATATTATTCCAATGGCCTTGATTGTGCTCCGTTTTTGTTTTGGAGAATTTCCATAGAATCTCTGAAAATTATAGAATTAATAAGCCGAAACGTTGATAAAATATTTATCCTCTGTGCGCTATTTTTCTAAGAAGTCCAACCACTTTACGCCTCGGTGGATCATTTTAGCTAGAAACATCAGTTATGAAATAATATCTATGAATAAATTACCAGTGCATGCCGTCGTCCTTTTTTTTGATTTCAACCGGTGTAACCATTAATTACCGGTTAAAGAATCAGTGAGAAAATATAATGACGATTTCGGGAATATGGTAAAACTGGAAAAAATTATTTTTTCGGCAGTATGTTTGAAATTGCGTTTCAAACAAACTTCGGAGTCAAGTTTCATGAAATTTGACCCCAATGAGTTCATATTACAAAATACATGCTGCAAGGTCGGCAGACTCACTCATCGATCGCCAATTTGATTGCGATATCGAATCTGGAAAAAAAATTTGAAATTTGACGACGTGAGGGCCACAATTTAGTCATTTCACAAAAAATAAGGTTTTATAAATTATTATAAATTCTCAAAAAACGTTTTTTTGCCCTCACATGCTCAAATTGCATTTTCAAATAAAATTTTGATTCGAATTTACAACAAAATTTGCTTTCGAATGCTTGGTCATGTGACCTAAAACCTTATTTTTTGTGAAATGACTGAATTTTGGCCCTCACGTGGTCAAATTTTAAATATTTTCCAGATTCAAGATCGCAATCAAATTTGCGATCGATGAATGGGTCTGTCGACCTTGCAGCATGTATTTTGTAATTTGACCCCATTGGGGTCAAATTTCATGAAACTTAAACCCGAAATTTTTTTTAAACGCAATTTCGAACATACTGCCAAAAAATTCATTTCCTCCAGTTCACCATATTCCCGAAATCGGCATTATATTTTCTCACTGATTCTTTAACCGGTAATTACTGGTTACATCGGTTGAAATCGAAAAAGGACGACGGCATGCACTCGTCATTTATTCATAGATAATATTTCATAACTAATGTTTCTGGCTAAAATGATCCACCAAGGCGTTAAGTGGTTGGACCTTTAAAAAATAGCGCCTCAGCCAAAAGGTTGTGACTATCAAAAAGCTCATTTTTTGATCACTACAGCCTGAGTTTTTCTCGTTTGCTGCGTTTTTGTCAGTAACGAAAAATAGTCAACTGTGATTGGTCAATATTCGAAACTTAAAAAAAGGAGCAAAAGAGAAACTCAGGCCGTAGGAATTGAACATTTATTTAATTACCTTTCGACAATAAACTTCAGTATAAGTTGGCTCTATTATCAGCAGTTGAGCAAACGTAAATGAAATTGTAGAACTATTTTCTGGTAATTCTGTTGTAGTTGGGCCTCTTGGACATTCAATCTCCAGACTTTCATCTAAATTTTAATTAATAATTAACATTTGTGGTCGTTGTCAGAATTTTCTCGCTCTTGCCAAAACTTGCGCGAACTTCGAAATTTTACCTCGAGATATATTCATTCAAAGACTGATGTTTAAAAAAACAGAGACTTAATTCAAATTATAGCGACAGTATAGCACTTATTGACAAAATCGCAGTTTAAAAAACAAACAACAAAAATGTTGCAACGTAAAGATAACGTATCTATGAGTGTATCTTAATTTTTAGAGTTAATTTTTAGAGTTTTTTATAGAATTTTAGAGTGGCAAAAAGTTTTCTATCAAGAGACAAAAAAGGAAAAATGAGCAAATCTGTCAAAATGCACCGACCTCCTTAAGGGGGTGGTGTTAGTGATTTTTGGGATTTCAGAGGCTTCGTACGGTTAGACTTTGATCTCACGATTCCATTTGACAGTTTAGTACCACTCTCACCTATGATCTGATTTTCAACACACACAGTGCTAGAGATCAAATCATAATTTTAATGAAAAACTTTAATTTTTTTCTAGAATCCGCTGTGGTCAAAATCAGACCATAGTTGCTAATATCGTTTCCAGCAAATCATACCCAAGGAATCTTTTGGTGACATTTAAATTTTCTAATTCTCATTTTCATATTCAAAATTGTCATTTTCGCGCACTTTTTGTCGATTTATAGCCAATCAGGCCGAAATTCAAAAGAGTACGACCAATTCGATGTTAACCACCCCTAGAGCTTGTTACATTCCGAACATGACGTTTCTGGCATTTCCACAGAAAAAGCCTTTTAATCAAAAACGTCAAAAAACGACCCTTTTTCGGCTCACTATAAGGTCAAATTCCTGACCCCTGAGGCAAAAATCGAAAAAAAACAGAACCGATTCACTTCATAATTCAGAAATTTTCTAGATTCTCACAAATCTTAAAACCTATTCGATTATAAGCTCTAGGATCTTTTTCTCTGAAAAAATCTAGGGACTCGTCTTTAAGGGGTCCCTCCTAGCGAAATTAAATTCTCTGAAATTTTGACCCATAGTTAATTAAGCAAAAAAATAACAATGGACATTTGTCCTCGCGGGTCAAGAAACCACCAGTGGCGCGCTAGGGATCAAAAACCTGTAAACACTTTCGATAAAATATTTTTCGGAACATTTATTATGAATATTATTTATTTTTCGTAGGACGTCACCGTTGATCATACGGCAATATTTTTTTTTTTGTTATTTTAATTTTTTTTAAAAATACAGTAGATAACGTCTAAAACCTTGTTTTAAAGTTTTTGTTTTCACATATAGTATACAATGAAACCTTGCCTTGATTTAATATGTAGTGGTTTCCCGGAAATTTGCTTAGAACAAAAGTTATAGCGCCAGAAGCGAGGGGTGCGCCACGTTAATCGTGTTTTTTACGAGCAAAAACCTGTAAACACTTGATTAAATATTTCGGAACATTAATTATG
>SCLH01000537.1:263739-276732 GCA_004367855.1 Oikopleura vanhoeffeni | reverse complement strand
CAAGTTTCACAACAACCGTTGATAGTGTTAATCAAAAGCGCTTGTTTTAAAAATTTTGCTTTACAGCGGACAAAAACGCGGAAAAAAACCAAAGAATTAAATTCCTCTGACCATGGTCAGTATTGGGGCTCAGAGCAAAAGCTCCTGAACCACAAGTTTGAGGAATATAGTTTTGACGATAGTACTGGCATCTGAAAGCACAGTGTTTACAATAAACTAGAGAGTTTTTTTCGAAATCGTTCTGTTTTCAGGCCGTCTCTTGTGATTCATGATCAACTGTCGGCTTTTATGTCAAATGGTTTTGCGAACGATGGTCGTTTGGGGGCTCACGCAAAAGACTATCTCCTCCTACCATTTTAAGAAGAATACCGTTCGGCTTATATGCATCTGAAAGCCAAGTTATGTTTAACAATACCTAGAAGAGTTATTTTCGAAATTTTGCTTCCGGCGTCTCTGGCAGGCCTGTGGCACTTTTCATTTTGAGGCCTTAAATTTTTTGACAAAAAGTTTTAGAAACAGAAAAAAATGGCTTCAAAATAATTTTCCGTACATACAAACACTTTTAATGATATTTGGTTTTGCAATTTTTTAATCGCAAAGGTAGCGTCAAAAGAACAATGAGGCACTTTCTATTTAAATCATAAATAACCGATCCAATAATTTTTGTTTTTACGTTTTTTTGGCTGTATTTGGCCCGCTGAAAGCAAACTTTTTAAAACAAAAGCGCTTTATGGGGGGGGCATTTTTTCGTAAGGCTTTCTCCGATGGGACCAACTGACAACTTAAATATTAATATATATTAAAAAAATTGAATGAAATTTGAAGGAGTAATGTTAGCTCAACTGCGTGTTTCTTCTAGGGGGCTTTTTAACAAGCGTAGGTGTCGGCCGAGGGGATTGTTATCAGGATTACTCGTAAAATTCAACAGTTACCGGCGAGGTTGGTTATGTTCAGTTTACAAATGTTTTTAGGATTACAGTTTGCTAATATTGACGGGAAATAGACCTTGGACAGAGGCTCAATTTTGCGACACCCACTCCCTTATGTCGGCGTTTGGCATCATTTCGCATATGTTGTATCCATTTTGTCTCCGCATAAATGATGTTTGTCTTAATATTTATTATTTCTTTCTCAGGGTGCACTGACTGACTTGAGAAATTGATTTTTCGATTTCGCGTATTCGTGTTTAGGAGTTCTGCCCGTACTATGGATGATTTTGATTTCTTAATTAACTAACTCATATGACTATCTGCTAATTGGGACCTATCTTTCTCAATCGAAGCTATCGCCTTATGCGGCCTATTGCAGACTCCAACCGTTTTTTTCTCATTTTCAAAACCAAAACGTTTAGGTACTTTTTTTCAAACTCAACTTCTTGTCGAAAAAATAAAGTTTAACTACGATCAATATCAGAATAGAAAAATTAATTGATAATTTAATCGAAAAAGACATTTTGCACTCATTTGTTTCTATGTAAGAAGTGTATGCAAATTTGTTCGATAAGACAGCATTCGAAAGATTTTACTACGAAAGATTAAATTTAGACCGAACACCTAGCATCTGAATAAATTTAGAGTCTAGTAAGTTTCGCACTCAGGAGAAGATGATATATTTTATTTTGAGGTTTCTACGTGTATTTTTTAGCAACAATTTTTCAATCCTCCGAATTAAATAGATAATTTTCGTACTAGCAGCAATAGCCGGAAATTGCAGGGTTGATACTATTTGTATCTTAGGAGGCGATAGGTTTTTAAGACTTTGGTCTTTGAGAGGCCCTCTAGCGGCTTTAACTTGTAATCAAAAAAGTACTTAGACCAGCTCATTGTCATTTTTTTTGACCGATTTAGATATCCAGTACTCAGACTTGTTGGGTAAGCGAATCTATTCGCACGACTACCCCATTAATTTAAGTCTTAAGGCCGGGATTGCCAGTAGGTAGCAGCTTATGTGGCACTGTGCGTCATTTTAATTACGAAATAATAATTAGTTGGTTGTATTTTTTGTGCTTTTTCGTTCGTCTTGAACACCAATGATAGGTATCATCAGCTCATTAAATCATTTTTTATCTATTAAGGGACACGATTTGAGTTCAACTTTATCATTTTTATTCGTAAAATTTCCGAAAAAATTCAAAGCATTATGAAATCTTTAGAGATATTTCGTCCAAATTTTTTTGATTATTTATTTTATGACTGTGATAAAAACGAAAAATAGCCATTTTAACTTTTTTCAGCATCTTCTACATTATTTTCTTGACTGCTGTTTGAAAAATCTTGAAATTTTTTTTGTCTTTTGTTGTCGACCTTACTTTTAGAATGTTGAAAATTTTCCGCAAATCAAGTCCAAAATTTATTAGTAGTTTTTGAAACTTTATATAGGCCGTAATCACTTGTGAATTGTCTCGTATCTATTGGTTCCGTATTTCACCGATGCAAGGGTCAAGTAGAATATCGTGGTCTGACTTCTTGATGAAATTTAACACTTTGCTTAAGAAACCGGTTTGGCATTGGCCACGCAATTATAAATCATTATTTTTTCTAAACTCTATTAAATTCGGGTGTATAGGCTTTACTGTTTGAACATAGTCAGGACTTTTTATATTTATGCAACTAATTAGGTCAATTTTTTTCCTAAAAACTGTTTTTCATCTATTTTTCATGAAAAAAAATCTTACGTTCATATCTGTTTAGGATAATTTCTCTCATGTGTCTTTGATATATTATTCTCCCACTAATTAGTGCCTATTAACACCGGACATGTTCTGAAGTTTCCTAAAAATATTTTTTCAAAAAAAAATTCTCACATTGGGTCAGGTTGGAAATGGATTTTCATAATGAAAGAGTGGGGTTATGTCTTTTACAATACTTAGGGAAGGGGAGGGGTTGTTTTTTTTTTTTCCCCCACTTTCCGCCGGGAGACGAGAAAAACTGCATTACCTAATAATAAAATATAATCTATTATTCTTCCATGATATTATGTTTAATCTATAGTTAAATTAAAGACAAAAAATGATATAATGCGACAAATGATCACTCCAGCGTGAATCCAGAAAAACCACCAGAGTGGACGCAGACTAACACGCAGAATCAAAAAAAACACCAGATAACATTTAACAGAATATAAAATATTATACGGAATTACATATTATCGAAAATATACATTTATTATATAATACGATAGGAACTCACCGAATTAAGAATACAGTAACGACAAAGACTTTTATTATAATGTTATTTAGAAACTACCATAATCCATCTAAACTTACAGATCGATACACGTCTAAAACCTATGTTATTATAAAACAAAGTACTAACAAACAGTGTCACAAAATTTTCCTCGCATCCAGCTACGAAAAACTTTCTAAATATTTGGTTGTCAACAATCATATCTATACAAGTGAGAACGGTTGCCTTGAGTGGTAGTTATGTAGTAGGTTAACCGGAATTTGCATTTGAACATGGAACTGTAACAAGCCGCAAGCAAGCGCAGGGGTGCGCTACGTTAATTCAGTGTATTTTTCACGTAGCAAACACCGGTAAAAAACTTTGATAAAATTATTTTTCGGAACTTTTATGAATATCATTTATTTCTAAGTAGGACTCACTCGCTTCGATACGTACCGCTAAATGAATTTTTCTTCGTTATTTGATTCTCTCTAAAAATTACAGTAGATAACGTCTAAAACTTTGTTCTTAAAGGCGCCGTAAATCGAATGGCGAAGTGTAAACATTTTAAAATAAGTTCAAAATATTCATGAAAAAATCACCTTTTTTTAGGAAAAAATTGTTAGTTTTCTCGATTTAATGAAATTATTCAATTATTTCTACAATATTAAGCCAAATATGGTATAAGAGTATCACTCTGGCATGATTTTCACAATCGGATATTTTGAAATTTCACTCCCAAAAAAAAATTTCTGCTCCAGATATGTCTAGAAAGCTAATTGTTACTGCAAACTGTACTCAAAACACTTTCCTAAATACCGGCTAAATTGAAATTATAATTCCAAATTTTTATCAATAGTATTTCTTCGAAAGTAAAAGTTTAGGGTATCCCGGTTCCTACATTTCTGCAGTTATTATGTCATAAAAATGCACCAAATCAATTGCTTATGTTTTGAGCGCATAAAACAACCCAAATGACAACAAAAAATTTGGGTTTTTTTGATTTATTTCAAAGTATTTTTCTCAAAATTATGTTCAAAAATAACGTTTGTGTCAATTTGACCCCTAANATCTAAAATCTCAGTTTGGTTAAAATGTCCATGTGGCCGATCAAAATTCAAATATTGCCTCTTCGCTGCCTTCATTTTTAAGCTGAGAATTAATCGTGGTTAGAATGTCCTTATGGCCGCTGTGATCGATATAGACAGAAATATCGAAAAATTGACTTTTATCGCTGAAGGAGTGTCGGTTTTGAGCCCTTTGAAATTAAAAAAATACTATTTTAAAAAGACAAGTTGGAAGATATTTGTTTGAACTTTCTTCATAAGTTGTAACTTTAAGATCGGATGTTTGATAGTGATTTTATGATTTTTTAAAAAAGGCTTGTACAATTTAGTTCAATACATGTGTAATGGGATAGACAATTATTGATATGTAATGGTTAAAAATAACGTTTGTGTCAATTTGACCACTAAAACTTCAAAATTTTTGACTTGACGTTGACCAAATTTCTCTTCAGTGTTTCCTCAGCTTTCGTTTGAGCTTACTTTCGAATACATCGAAGCACATTTTTCTTCAAAAAATTTTTCACGTGACCTTGAAAAAATCATATTTCGAGTTTGGAATCGAAATTGAAAAAAACGGCTCCTCAGAAGTTTCTATTTGTTTCGAGCTACGTTGTGTAAAATTTTGAATGAATTTTGAAATTTAACCTAGGAGGAGATAAATTTTTCGATGACTAAAGTTCAAAAAACGGTGGTTTATCGCATATTCTGGAAAAAATATAGCACTTATAAAAAAAAGCTCCTCAGAAGTTTGAAATACTAATTGTACAGGTTATGTCCAAATTTAGGTTTATTTTAAAATAAAACCTCGGAGGAGATAGATTTACCGTTTTGACTTAGGTCCTCTTGTGTCGCTTACGTGTGAAGTAGTGTGGTCATAAAAAAAGTTTTGGCTTATTTTTTTCGCAAGTTGAAGGCTAGTTCTACAAACTGGCTAATCTGAATAGTATCCTTGAAGCTGTGTTTCGCTAATATTTTATCGAGAATATGTCAAATTAGGAGCAGGGATACCCTCAAATGGATATATCAATAACGGGGCTTCCTGGTCACTTTATACTAGATTTTTGGCCAAAATTTTTAAATAATTCGGCTTTTGAAAACAACTTAATTACATTGTTAGATAGCTCAAACTGGGCACAAATATCTTGATAATAATAAAATAAAAAAATGGTCTTTCGGACCAATTTATTAAACCTTATTATCTTTTATTTCAAAAGTTAGATTTATACCATTTCCATTGAAAAAGCGTTTTTAAAAACACCGAAAAGACAACTTTTCGTCACACTCGGACCAATTCCTGGTTTCTCAAGAAAAAAAAGCTCCTCAACACTTAAATTCAGACAATTTCAGAAATTTCACGAAACCTTTCAAATTTTAGCTCTAGGATCCTTGTTTACAAGCTGGCGGGCACGTGTTTAACCGCGGTTTATGTGGCTGTCAGGAGTACCGTTTAACAGTGACCATTCAGTAGTTTATTGCTCATAAAGACTTGATTTGGGCAAATTTTTGCTACAGTTAGAAATTTAAAATTTTTGTACAGTTTAAAATTAAATAAATAAGAAATATAAATAAATAAGAAATTTTTGTCGGGTTAACCTCCTCACACCCAGAAACGAGAACTTCGCCTCACACCGAAAAGCCTATCTAAAGGCAATACTTTGAGCGCTTATCACGGGAAAACTGGGAGAGATATCAATTTACTTATTTGTCACTGATTGAGATCAAAGATTAAATTAAGTGAACAACACGTAACATATTTAAATTTCNGGAAAAAAATAAGATGAAATAACTTTTGAACGGTGATAAGCAGTGTCATTTAATTTTTTAATTCAAATCGACAAACTTTATTAATTATTCTAATTAAAAATCTTTTGAGTAATTTAATCGGTCACTTTTTCATGGTTGAAAACATTTTTGGCCTCAAATGAGGTTTTAAATTAAGAGCTTTCAAGGGTTAAAAATTGGGTATAAACTTTCTTTTCAATAATACACGCTTTTATTTAGGATAAAAAACTGAAAGTTCACATTTTATTTGATGGCTAACTGATGGCACTGAAATATAGTACAGCAGAGAAAATTTGCATTATGGTCAACGCTGCAAAAAAAAATTGAAAAAAATAAAAAGTAGCTCAATAAACCTTGTGAAAGTTCATGATTCACATGCAAAATAATTAAATTATCAAGATTAACAAATTGTGCTCGTTTTAATAAGTACGTGTTGGTGAAATTTTCCTAGACCAAGTTTTTTTTTATTTTTCATAATTACACAATGTGGGACACACATTCAATTTCAACAATATTAAGAAGCGATTTGATTGAGTGACTCAATTTGAACAATATTTTCTCCAATAAATTGATCGCGCTAATTGCCTCATCATTTGTCACGTGAGTCACCACGAAAATATTTTAATTTAAGGCTCAGTTCAGCGAGAACCATACAAAAACTGATTACTCTACCAGCATACTGATTGAGTTCCTACTTTCTGGCTTTTGCTGAACTAGGTCTAGGGCTAATCAAAAGAGCGAAGGATGAAGAATCGCCTTCTGTCAAATTTTTTATTTGCATTCACAATTCTGATAAAGATATTTCAGTATCAGTATTGTATTTGATTAAGCGTGTCATTTTCAAGTTGTGAAAAGTCGGCTTTAGCTTAAAAGGCTCTTTGTCTCCAAGGGTAAAAATCACAGTTCATTAAACTTCATTTTTGAATTTTTTGACGTCAAATTTAACCGAATTATAAAAGAAAATTACTTTTTCTTTGAATTCTATTTAAAAATAAGGAATACAACCGTAATCCCTCACCATCAGTGATAGTTTTCTTAACGGGGTTTTAAAGTTTTTAAAGTCAGCACTTCTGTGACTCCAAAATTAATAAAATCAATCATTATTTAGTTCAACCACCTTAGATGAAGGAAAATCAATGGTTTATAGTTACAAGCTTGAAAATAAACTTAAAATTTCAAAAAATTTGTCATTACCAATTCAAGAAAAATTTTTTCACTTTGCGATGTGTTTTTTTAATTTCCAGGAATAAGTTTTCACAGATACTCAGTTATTTTAAGAAATGAAAATTTTAAACGTTTGCAAAAATAAAAAGATTCAGTGAAATAGTGTGCTTTTTCGAAAAATTCTTCGTCTTATTTTATAGTTCATCTATATAATTAACAAATATATTTCAACAAACTTGTTGTCATCAGTGCTATAATACAGTATAAAAATATTGGGCAAAATTTTCAAAAACAATGAAATAATCTTTTTTCTTTGTGCAACCGTACTTAGGTGCCCACTTTGTGAAATACTCTGCTGTATCACATTTCTTTCTACTGTTAAACAGTTTATTTCATGGTTTTAAAAAAATTTGCACAACATTATAAAACTTTATTATAGGCTACTACATATAGCACTTATTATGACAACAAGTTTGTCGAAGTGAATTTCTTTATTAGTTTTAGTGAAGATTTAAAATTTTCAAGGGTTCTTTTCTGATTTCACAAAAATTACTTTTTTCACTCGACAAAAATATTTTTTGTAGTGTCAATAAGACCTTCTTAGCGCAACATGTCTGAAAATTTTCAATACTATAATTTTTTTATTTTTGAAACTTCAACCCTGAAAATTTAACAGGCTAGAGTGCAGAATTTGAAAGGTTTTTTCAAAAAAGAATTGATAACTTATGACGCCGACTCCTTCTCAAGGGGGTTTTACATGCTAATTCGCATGCACAAATGAAGTTTCTTTCTTTGATAAATTGAACAAACAAAATATGATTTCTGGGCAACTCAGGTCTGATAAACCTATTGTGACTAATAAAAATCAATACTCCGACGTTAAAGTCTATTTTTATAGTTTAATCCGAAATTCGCGTATTACAGAAATATCTATAAAACTATGAAAAATATGGCAATAATGAATTTTCTTAAAAAACTGACCAGAAAAAGTATATTTTGAAATGTGCATCTCCTTGATTGAAAGATAAAAGGCTTTTTATTTTTGTAATGCATTTCTCACGCTACTTTTCATCGTATAGCAGCGCGCGGTATCTTTGATCATGGTAGATCAACACAAAATAACACTACAGCAGGGTCCGGCGGATAGGTGAAACGTTTTTTTTGCCAAAAACCTTTACCTATCAGCCGGATTTCATCTATCCGCCGGACGTCTTGGAAAATATGCCCTGATTGGTCAATTTAAACAATATATGGAGTAAAAAAGTGGTCACAGTAGTAGCGATTTGTTTAAATCTGCTAAGGTGAAAATTTATTCTCTGACTTGGATAAGGCTTATCATCAGCAAACTTTTCCAACTCTGACTTGTACATATTGCAGGTCAGGATAAATGTCCTCCTTAGCAGATGTAAACCAATCGCTACTATCCACTCGGGGCTCACCGCTAATATCTTTGGTTGAATACGCGTCTCTGATTTGCTCAGATTTGTCGTTTCTCACAAAATGATAGGAGATGATGAGTAAAAGTTTGCGCAGCAGATCGCCGCGCACAGAGTTGACCTTACTAATTTGCCATTCTCTGATGAACGTTAAAGATTCGAGGCTATCGCCATCAAAATTTTTAATCCGCCTCAAGGGGGTTTACCGTATGCGACTATCATTAAGGGGTTTGTGGGTGCTTCCAGCAATGTGCTGGNTAAAAATCAACAGCTAAATGCATAAAACCTAATTGCTGCTTTTTCTCTTCATTGAAGTTTAACTTCATATCCACGTATCCGAAAATTACATGATGCCGATATTATTTGTCAAAAAAACATTCTCTACAATGTAGCCTGAAAAATTATTTAAATTCATCTTAATTCGCCGAGAATTTATTTTGAAAATGCATTGCTATAGTTAAATATTGGCAAAATGTACATTATTTTACAAAAAAAAGTTTAACTCACGAACGGTACATGCAATTTCCTTTCTCTTTTTCATAAATTATTCTTGATTATCTTAGTAAATTTATAGCCTGACGAAATTTAAATAATTTTTTCAGATTTCTCGCAATAACTATTTTATGCAGTTTTATTGCGCGCTATTATTACATTGATTAGGCTAAAAATTGAAATATTGAAAAAGGAGCAAAAATCTTAACAATTATAATATTGGAATACTTTTATTTAGTGTGACTTTTTCCTGTGATTATAATTCTTTGTAATTTGAGACTATCCTATGTCTAGAATTGTTAATGAATAAATTATTTTTGCAAGCAAATCCGATATTCTAGTATTAGTTATTCGATAGTAATAAACTTTTTTTTGCTTGCAATCAATTTCTTATGTGCTGAATGGTCGGATACAAGAAAAATAATACTGAATTTGAGACCGTGGTCGAAAATACCTACTGCACCCACAATCCCCTAAAGGGTGTCGCTGATTTGGGGTTTTGCTATGCCGATTCTTGACAAACAGGCAGCGGTTATCATCCAAAAACTTTTGAAGCTTGAAGAACAACTCTTCAAGATCAATTCAAAAAATACAATAATCTAATACTATGCCACCCACGCCCATACCTACTCATTTAATAAGCCTCCTAAAAAAACACTCAGTTCGTATCTTCTCCTTCAATTTTCATCAGTTTTTATTATTTTGTTGTGACAAGCTCCAGAAAAACATCACAAATAATTTACTGGCGTTTGTTTCTCGAAAATTTGCTTCTGGCGAAAAAAACTAAAAATTTTGAAAAGCTCAGTTTGGGAGGCTCAGTCTACACGTATCTCCTCCGCCAGTTTAGGAGATACAGTATCGGCTCATACTGCATATAGAAGCACAAGACTTGTTTGACAAATTGCATTATGCATTAGAGAGTTTATTTCGAAATTTCGATGTGAACTTTTTATTATTATTTTGAATTTCGACAAAATTTAAAAAAACAAAAAAATTTAAAATTGACAAAATGCCTCAAAATATTTTTTTTCGTAAATTCAAACACTTTTAAGGATTTTGATGCAATTTTCAACTCGGTAGCGCCAAAAGAAAACAAATTAGCGCCCTTTCAATTTAAATCATAAATAATTTTTTTGTTTTTGTTTTTTGGCCGTCAAAAGCAAACATTCGAAATAAAAACTCGTGAGAAGATGTTTGTTCTGTTGTTTTCTAGCCTGACACAAATAAAGCTCAAAAAATGACGTAAATTGACAGAGAAAATAGTTTATTAGTGTTTCTTGGGGACGCTTATCAAATGTTTGTGTTTGCGTAGGTGGCATAGTATCAGATTACTGTATTTTTTAATTGATTTTGAAGAGTTGTTCTTCAAGCTACAAAAGTTTTTAAATCGCTGCCTGTTTGTCGAGAATCGGCATAGCAAAACCTCAAATCAGCGACACCCACACACTTAAGGGGNATTAATATTCATTTTTTAAAATAATAATAAAAAAATTAAATGACCAAACGTGGACATGCTAGAACCAGTAGTGATTTTACGTTTAAGTTTGAGAATGAGTTAGAAAATGCCGAAGCACCTTATATAAGACTAAGTCAGTATGAACATGATTTTGATGAAGAAACCCAAGAAGCGTCTAATAATGAGAATAACGAAGAATACGTCGACTTAATGGAAGTTTCTGATCCTCAAATTGAGGTACCTGATCCTCAAATTAAAAGACCTGTAAACCGTAAGTTATTCAAAAGTGTGATGAGCTGTCCAAAAAACTTTTTGCTCACCAAGGTCAAAAAATTAATAGATGATAAATATCAGCAAAGCTTATTTATTGAGATTGCCCTAAATCCCGCGGCTTTCGTACGGCTGTGCACAGCCATAGCAACTTAAGGGAGTATGCGACTTTGATTAAATAAAGACCTTAAAGGCATTTAACACGCTTAAAATTGATAAAGGGTGATAACTAAGGGGGTGGGGAAAGCAAATAAGATATTTTTGNTTTGACCTTTGCTAAGATAAAAATTAAAAAAACAATTTGAAATTTTTTCGAAATAGTAACGTTTTGAAAAGCAAGGATTTATACGCTAAAATAACTTTTTTCTCTGGATTCTATGCGCTATGATTGTTTTTCAAAAAAAAATTTAGTTCAGTTTGAGGAGATTATTGATTCTGTTGTTTGAAAAAAATTAAGTCCATACCTCTTAAACTCCGGGCTCAGTTACATTTTTTCATTTTTCAAAGAGAAAATTTTCAAACGTCATTTCCGGCGGAAGTGACCATCAATGCGATCAACTTTGACCTTGAATCGACGCCTATTGACTCAAATATTTCATATCTGGTAGTTTCATATTTTTCTTGTTTCTTCATTCAGCGGGAAACCGACTACAAAACTACGTTTTTGGCCAATTTTGCGTTGACCACCCCCTGGTCGCTGATTTAAGCCTCTTTCAAGGTCATTTCCCGCCAAACTAGCGAAGGTGATATGCCAAAAACATTTGTGACTAACGAAACCAACCTTCGCGGTAATTTTGAACGTAACAGTAATCTAATACAATCCCACCTACGCCGACACCTACGCTTTTAAAAAGCTTTTTAAAAAGACACGCAGTTCGTACCTACTCCTTCAATTTTCATCATTTTTTATTATTTTTTGTGTCAGGCTCTGGAGAAGCCTTTAAAATATTGCAAAGGCGCTTTTGGTTTAACAGTTTGCTTTCAGGGGACAAAAACGCGAAAAAACCAAAAATTAAAATTTTGAAATGGTCAGTTTGGGAGGCTCAGGCAAAAACTATCTCCTCCACCAGTTTCAGAGATACAGGTTTAACTCATACTGCATCTGAAGGCGAAAGACTTGTTTGACAATGAACTAGAGAGTTTTTTTTAATTTTGATTCGGCGTCTCTTGGGGGCCATGTCAACTTTTCATTTTGAGCCTAAATTTTTGACAAAATTAGGAAACCAGAATAATGCTCAAAATATTATTTTCCGTAAATACAAACACTTTTGAGGAATTTGGTGCAAGTTTTAACTCGGTAGCGTCAAAAGAAAACCAATAAGCGCACTTTCAATTTAAATCACAAATAAATCAATAATTTTTGTTTTCGTTTTTTGTTTTTTTGGCCGCCGAAAGCGAAATTCTCAAACAAAAGCAATTTTGCATTATTTGTTAGGCTTCTCCGGAGTCTCACACAAAAAAAATAATAAAAATGATGAAAATTGAAGAGGTAGGTACGAACTGCGTGTCTTTTTAAGAAGATTTTTAAAAGCGTAGGTGTCGGCGTAGGTGGGATTGTATCAGATTACTGTTGAATTCAAAATTACCGCGAAGGTTGTTTCTGTTTGTGACAAATGTTTTTGGAATATCACTTTTGCTAGTTTGGCGGGAAATGACCTTGGAAGAGGCTCAAATCAGCGACACCCACTACAAATTTTTTTTATTATTAGAGCAGAAATGAATTTTGTGGCCTTCCTGAGGCTATTTGGTGCAGTTATTATGTCCCTCACCTGAATTTAAAAACCGTTGAGTACCCCCTTAAGGGGGGAGCAGCGATGTGGCAGACTGGCGTCAATTTAACTTACGAAAATAATCAATTGGTTTATTTTTTTGTGCTTATTATCGTTAGCTGAACCACAATAAATGTGTATCAGCTCATTATAATCATTTTTATCTATTTAAGGAACGATTTGAGTTCAAACTTTTATTTTATAATTCGTAAAATTTTCGAAAAAATTCAAAGCATTATGAAAATTTTAAGCATTTTTCGTCCAAAATTTTTTCTGATTAATTTTATGAAATCTGTGAATAAAAACGAAAAAAATAGCCACTTTAACTTTTTTCATGCATGTCTACATATTTTCTGACTGCTGTTTGAAAAATCATGAAATGTTTTTTTGTCA
>SCLH01000537.1:150493-173539 GCA_004367855.1 Oikopleura vanhoeffeni | reverse complement strand
GTAGGGCCGGGATATTAACAAAAGTGTGAATAGGGGATATACAAGTAAGTTCAATAAAGTTCTAAAATTATCGAAAAAAATAAATATTTGTCTCATTCCTGGGATATCTTGAAAGTGACCTCCACGAGCAAAGTCCATAGCTTCAGTTAATAAAGAACTTTTCATATCGAATGCTTCAAGATAAACAACTGCGTGACCAAGGACATTGATTGTGTGCATAATTTCTTCAACTGTTGCATCCCGGTTTTCACTCACTTAAAAAATAAAATTATGGGAACGGTTTTCGTTTTTCAGCTCTTTATATACAGAAGAAGGTAGAAACCTTACACCCTGTAACTAATTTATGATAATTCGATATTCATTATCACCTAGGTGGGTGCTATTTGACAGATACGGATACGGGCTTTTGATGAAAAACTCTTTACTGGGTTTATATTCCCTTAGGCATAATTTTTGTCAATAATAGTGAAAGACTTTTGTAAACATACTTTTCTAGGTCAGTTTTTGACGAAAAATTTAATTATGATATTCAAATTTAATTTTTGTTCATATTAATGTGATATGTTACTTCTTATTAAAACTCTTAAAAATGAACAGAGTCGAATTACAAAACTTTTATTCGTCACAATTGATTACTCAGGACCGATTCACCTGGGAATTGTATTTGTCTGTTCAATTTATCAAACAAAGAAAGATAATTTTTGCATGCAATCCAGCACTCAGAACCCTCTTAAGGGAGTGAGTGTCGCTGATTTGGGCCCTTCAAGGATGCATTCTCCGCAAACTAGCAAAAGGTTAATATTGCCAAAAAAACAGTTGTAACTAACAGGAACTCAATCGCGTAATTTTAAACTTAACAGTAATCTGAACAATCGCCACCTACCCGACACCTACGCTTTTTAAAAAAACAGCCCCCTAAAAACACGCATTAGGTGCCTACCCTTCACATTGTATCATCATTTGTTGTATTATTTTTTTGTGTCAGGCTCCGAAGAGCTTACGAAATCAAGAAAAGGCTTTTTGTTTTAAAATTTTTGCCTTTCAGGCGGACAAAAACGCGAAAAAACCAAAATTAAATTTGAAATGATACAGTTTGGGAGGCTCAGGACAAAAGCTATCTCCTCCACAGTTTGAAAAAATATAGTTTCGACTCAATATTGCATCTGAAAAAAGACTTTAGTTCAATAGAACTAGAGAGTTTATTTCGAAATTTTGCTTCGGCGTCTCTTGGGCCATGGAACAATTCATTTTGAGCCTTAATTTTTGACAAAATTAGAAAACCAAAAAAAAAAAAAATGCTTCAAAAAATTTTTTTCCGTAAATACAAACACATTTAAGGAGGATGCAATTTTTTACTCGTAGCGTCAAGAACAATGAACTTCAATCAAAGAAAAACAAATGAGCGCATTAAAAAAAATCAATAAATCAATAATTTTGTTTTCGTTTTTTTGCTGTTTTGGCGCCGAAGATTGTATGAACAAAAGCAATTTTGCATATTTGTTAGGCTTCTCCGGAGCCTCACACAAAAAAATAATAAAAATGATGAAAATTGAAGGATAGCACAAACTGCGTGTCTTTTTAAGGAGTTTTTTAAAAGCGTAGGTGGGATGTCTATCAGATTTACTGTTAAGTTTAAATGATCGCGAAGTTGGTTTTTGTTAGTTAAATGCTTTTTTGGTAAATGTCACCTTTGTGACGGCATTCGGCGGGGAAGAGTTGGAAGACGGCCCAAATCAGCGACACCCACTCCCTTAAGTTGACAAAAGGAATCTCATGGTGCCTTTTTTCATACCAATCGACTTATCATATTTGAGAAGAATATGATATTTCAAAAAATGATTTCTTCGCTAGAGAAAAAGCTAGGAAAAATAGCAGAAAAACACCGAATATTCCCATCGGGTTTAACTTCAATAAAATTTGGCTTTTCAGATAATTTATTGACCACTCGATGAAATAACTATTTTAATCACACTGTGAAATCCTTATATATTAGTGTATACATACTTGACCCAGTGAAATCTTCGTCCATTTCATTGACGTATAAAACAGCACTTAATTTTGTTCGAAATTACATTTATTAATTTGTTAGGTTTTTGGGTAATAAAATACGACGTTTCTTTACGCTTTTTAATGCGTGAAGCAAAATACCAGTTTTTCACGGATTTTCAAAAATTAAAACACAATTAAAAACAGAAATGTATACAATGTATTTTCTGAACGCGCCTGAAAAAAAGTCAAAAACATTTTTATAGACCTCAGTGCGTAAAAGAAACTTTTCTTTTTGACTTTTTTTCAGGCGCGTTCAAAAAATATACTGAGGCTGAGTCATAACCTTTTTTCAACAAAAGTTCCACTATAAAGTGAAAAGGGCGACACCGTTTTAATTAAGATATTTGAAAATGATAACACATATTAAAAAACAAAAATAACCAAAAACAAAATTGGAACCTTTTTTATTTAAAATACATTTAAGATTTATTATAAGTTTGTGAACAAAAAAAATGAAAAAAATTGTCTGATTGGGACCAATTTACTTATATTTGATGGTTTTCAAAAGCTGATATGTGAACGGTGTGGAGACCAGGGTGGCCGAGGATTTTTATAAATCACACTAAAATTTAGTGACTAAATCATTCATAAACATGAATTTTTTCATAGAAATTTAACACAATACGTAACGAGAAATAAAAAATAAAAAAATCACTGCGCTATTGAAAACTTCGACCTTTTAAGCAGGCTTAAAAGTCGATATTTTTTGTGTTTGTATTCCACTGGAGACCCTTTTTACTTCAGAGAGATTCTTTGGTTTGGGAACACTATGCTGCATGAGTCTATGCATAAGAACCGCAATTTAGTTATCGGATATACTTTTACCAACAGAACTCCACCTCAAAAACGTTTACTATCTCTATAGCGCGAGTTCGAATCCCACTGATGTTTTCTTAGTGATTGTTTAAGTGATTGCTTGAGTGATTACTCACCGACGAAATTTAGCGGTCCCAATATCAAGCACCCTTGCCTTTAATCATACTCAAGAAAATCACTGAGACAATATTAGTGGGATTCTAACACGCGCTATAGAGATAGAAAACGTTTTTGAGATAGAGTTCCGTTGATTAAGGGAGTACTGGTCGCATTTAGAGACTCCGGCATGAAATTTTCTAGATTATCTTTAAAATGTTTTTTTCTGAAAATATGGTCAAAAATTAGTTGATAAGAAGTCTTTTTAATTTCATTTGCATGAAAAAAGTATTTTTATCGCGATTTGAAAATATTTCATTCATTTTTTTCAATCTTTGGAAATTTCTGGAATTTGAATCGCGGTTTTCTAAAAAGACGAGAGATACAAAATGCAACATTGTAGAACTGGAGTTTGCGGTATTTCCTTGAAGGATCGATAGAACAACCGATTAGGTTTCTGCCGTCAATCCAGGGAGGGTAGTATTTCCCCGAGGCCATCAAATAAGGCCAAAAACAGTTTTTTGCTCATTTAAGCGCCGGAGAACTTTTTTGAGTTAAACGGAAACTTGGGTTTGCTCACGATCTCTGTGGTCAATAAACGCTATAAAGTTTCTTTATCTTCAAACTCAGGAGAAGTAGCTTTTGAAGTGAAAATAGTGCCACTTTTGAAGGGTCGTTCCTGATTGGTCCGTGCAATCAGAGGCTTTGATTGTTTGTTTGTGAAGCAAGATCATGTGTTCAATTATCTCTAAGGGAATACATATGTTTGTGCTGTTTCTAGTTACTTCATTTGAGGCGACGTACTCGAAAACTGTTTTTGGCCTTAAATGCGACCGTTACCCCTTAAGGGGGTATGCGACTCTGATTTTAATAAAGCCTTAGAGCATTAGAAATTTTCCAAATTGATACGGGTTGATAATTAGTGTACTAAAACCCAATCATCAAAAATTTTTCGAAATTTTCGCATTTGCGATTTTTTTCTAAGTATTTTTTAAAAGATGAAGTTAAAAATAACGTTGCTCAAATTTGACCACTAAACTTCAAAATATCGACTTGACGTACGCAATTTTCTCATCAGTCGTTTCACTGGCTTTCTTTTGAGCCTACTTCCAAAATCGAAGCATTTTTTTTCGGAATTTTTTGGGAAAATGACCAAAAAAATCATATTTCGAGTTATAGCTGGAAATTGCAAAAAAGCCGTGAGTCTTTAACATGTCTTCTTGGGAATACTTTGGTAAAATTTGAGCTATTTTGCAATATCCTAGGAGCGTCATACGATTTGAAGTCTGAATTGTTGACAAATCGTCCGGTTATTTGCACGTCAGGAATTGTTCAGTCGCCGGATCGATAAGCTCGCTTAAAAAGATTGACATCTACCGTTACTGTATCTGTAAAAAATTTCGGCTTTCATTGATTACGTCTGTGGGGACGAGTTTTTGCAGTTTGGAAATGTACTGTTGTTCCGAATACTTGTACCTATTTGGTGTATATCGGTCAAAAATAATTTGTGATGGTACTTTTTTCGCAGAGTTAGGGATAGATCCCAATAGCATTTCGTTTTTTTTTCTCATTGGGACTGTAGTTTTCAGTAACTATGTCACGCAGGAATAATGTCAAAATATCAGTCGCATACTTCCCTTAAGGGGTTCTATAGGAGTCCCATATCCTTATTACACTTTGGTTAGTGCGTAGTCCACCGTTTAAAATCACCGGTTAATAAAAGTAGTGGCTACGCATCTTCTACGCCAAGGTGTAGAGGCTAATCCATTTGTACTTGAATTGATTTTGACGGTTTTTAATATTCTGATCTCCACGTAGATTTTACTTAGTATAAAAGAATAATAAATTTGTAAACATTCAACAATCTGATTTTTGATAAAAATGGAACAAGCTTTTTGATTTAGGATTCGTGAGGCGACGTCGTAGTATTTGTAAAAGAGCTAGCAGGTCTGATTTTTGATTTTTGACTCACGTGGTTTTTTAGTGCATAAACTCAAAAAATCGTAAAATTACCAAAAATTTTCGGAAAAAATAATTAAAATTTTCTGAGTTTTCGAAATAAAAAAATTTTCTGCTCTAGCGCTCGACACGCTTGAATATTTGGTCATAGTTTATAATACCGTTCCAGAAACTTCAACTTACGAAATCGTTTGTCTTGAAAAAAACCTGATTGGACAAATGATGTCAAAAAAGAATTGTTCAAATCCTATCCTGAGTTAAATAAAGGAATCGTACAGTCAGAACATAACAGTGTTTGTTATAACAATTAACGAAAAGTACTTTATACGTCACGAAAAATAGATTTGCCATAGTAGAGCATGAAAAAAAAAAATAAACAAGACTTTCTCGGCGTCAAAATAGCAAAAAAGACAGTCCTGTTTGCCAGCCTTTGATACTTTGTTAAGTTATGAAATATAAAAAAAAGAAGTAAGCCACTTTTTTCCTGCTTTTGGAATTGCAGATACATTGTCAAAGTTTTGAAAACATTTCCTACAAGTAGGACGAAGAAACAAAATAGCAGCTATTTCGAAGGAATTTTTTTGCTCCTTGGATTACTCATTACCTGTCATTACGACGTGGTTCGACTGCTATAAAAAATATGATTCAAAAAACGGTCTCCAGAGATTAGAAACGTAACGTTATCCGAATGTTTTGATTCACATTGCCTATGTCTATAGGCTGAAAGAATAAGCGAATTCAATATAGTGCGCATTTTGGGCCTAGAGAAACCCGTGCTTAAAGGATATCTTCAATCCGATCAGAGGGGTTTTAGTGAATCTAGTCTTTATTTTGATATCGTTCACTGAAAACGACCTTTATTATCAAATTTTAACAATCATACATTGTAATAAAATAAATTAACATAAAAAAAATTTAAACAAAATCCTATGTCCATTTCTTGCCCGCTTTCCATTTCCATTGTCCTCAAAATCTATGGAGGCATCGCTATCTTCGTCGATAAAAATAGGCATAAATGCCTCTACTGACGCCAGTTGATCACAGACATCCATATCATCACAAACTCCATCTTCGTCATTGTCCAATAACTCTGCAGCAACATTTGCAGCATGAAGAAGAAGTTTATCATCCATTCCAGATTCTCCGAAAATATCAATTGCGTTCAATACTCTAAAAAAGTTGTTTACAATGTACAGTGGGTGAGACCAATGGGTGAGACCAATGAATATCGAAAAACAAATTATTTTTTTAAAATGCCTTTCTGTTCATTTTCACGAGGTCGATTTTTATGGTCAAATATCTTGAGTTTTATATTAAAATATCATTTGGTTTTTAACTAGTTTTGCAAAAAATCAAGCGACTATGAATATTAAACCCAGGAAGAAATACATTTTTGAATGAATAATGTTAAAAACGGTGATTTTATTTCAAAATAAAATTTAAGAGAAAGTTTTTCTGGTTTCAATAGTGGCCTCGTTACGGTTAAGTATTTAAAAAAGTTTTGTTGAAGCCTTATTTATCTAATTTGTAATCACAATGGCAAGAGCGGTACTTTTTCTAATTTTTGATGCCCTCAAGTGAAACATGGAAAATGCAAATACCAGTAATTTCTCTCTTTAACCCTTTTTCAACAAAACTCCATCTTAAAAACGTTTATTATCTCTATAGCGCGTGTTCGAATCCCACTGCTGTTGTTTAAATGATTGTTTTAGTGATTGCTTGAGTGATTACACGCCGATTAAATTTAGCGGTCCAAATATCAAGCTCCCTTGCTTATAACCATATTCAAGACAATCAGTAAGACAACATTAGTGGTATTTGAACACGCGCTATAGGCTATAGAAATAGTAAACATTTTTGAGATGGAGTTCCGTTGAGAAAAAAATGTTTAAGGTTTTTATTTGGTCCGAGTGCTGTTTTAACGGGATATAACAAAAACTTGCATCAAAATGATGCATTTCCGGTCTGATAAAAATTATTATTCATAATATTGAAAAAAATAAAAAAAGGTAAGAAAATATCAGTTTCGTATAGTATTTTGGTTGCGAAATTTTTTCTATCGATTATGAACTTCTATTCTCAAAATTTTGAGAATATGTTAATACCATAATCTTATTCAGAAATTGCAAGGTATGCGCATCTCGAAACGTTTTTCTAGCCGATACAACACACAGGAATAGTTTGCATAAACCAATCACAGGACAAATTTTTTAATGAAAAAAGGTCGAAATAAACGAAAACCGTTCATGCGCTACAAAAACGGAATTATACATTATACCTTATACATTGTACCTTATCATTTTTCCAAATTTTTTGAATCCATTAGTATCGTGTTCTGGATTGTCCTCTAGTTCCCAGCAGTGTGGTCTTTCACCCAGATCCTTTTGTTCAGTTATTCCATACCACGCATCGTTCATTAAATAATAACCATTAATATCATAACCTTTTAAATGAACTGTTTTTGGGTGAGAATTAAGGATAAGGTATTCGACACGTTTGACTTATATTTTAACGTCAGGTTAGCTCTGAACTAACTAAATTATGTTTTTTAATGAAATCGATTTTACAATCAGTCCAAATATCTGAAATTACTAGGAAAAAAATATCGCAACTTTTCCACATAATTGAAACTTTTAGGATTTTCGGGGACCCCGAATCGGGTTTGATTTTAACCCCAAGGCTCAAACAAAGAATTACATATCACACTTCAAACATTTGTACTTTTAATAGTTCAAAATTTTAAGAAAAACCAAAAATTTACAATTATTTTTTGCGACCGTGGAGAAAAAAAGGGCCTCGTAATGGCCACACGCCAAGTTTTGTGGTTATTTTAATCTTCTTTTTCAGAAGTTTACTCGAAAATTTAAATCAAATTTGAGACTTATCAAGGACACCTACATTCTTAAGTCCCCAAGAAAGTGTCTCCCCTCGAAAAATAGAAATTTCTGAAAATTTAACCAAGAAGTAAGTAGGCTCAAAAATATCAGCGATATAATATGTCACCCATAGCTAAATCAGCTGCATGATAATCATTTTCTAGAGTTATTTCTCTTCCATCTTCCCATGATTTAGCAGAAAAGTAGGCTTCTGAGACTTCAGCAAAATATTCCCATTCGGTTGTTCTGGCGTACTGACTTTGATAGAGATTCAGATCATTCAATACATGGCTATATACGCCACTGAAATATATTATTTGAAGATAGAAAAATCGATGTTCTAAGAATGAAAAAAATACTTGTTTCTAAAGTTGTTATAATTAGATAAAATTTGAATCAAATGATAAATGCATGATGGAGGTACCGCTCACAATAATATTTTGCGGAATTTTCGGAACGAGTTTGAGTCGAACAAATAAAGATGAGCTGGGGCTCACATCTTAGGAAGCTCAAGTTTGCCCGCTAGCGGTCACTGAATGTCACTCAAATAAAGGTCATTCAATTTGTTTAACTCACTTGATTTTGTTTTTGTGAGTATCCATTATTCTGTGATGATAAGCGTGAGCAAATTCGTGCAAAAGCATCAATGGTTGATTTTGATCTCTCCAGTCGACGTATTTTCTAACATCATAAAGATCAACACATCTTACTTTTTCAGCTAAATTTCCATTTTCAATCAAGTATGCAGATCCGGGATGATAAACCTTAATTATTTTTAAATAAATCGAAATAATAACATAAGTTAGATAAGTTTTTTACGCAAAATTCAGTTTTTTAATTTTATTCAGATTTTATGGTCGATATACTTTATCGAATTTTTAGTAGGTGCAATAAATTTCTCGGACCCGAAAGACAGATTTGCAATTTGTTTCTTGATTATAGAAATGTTTAGTCATACAACGGTAGATTGCCTTGATTGCGATAAATAGTAGTATTATTTTCAATTAGTTTTGATGGCAAGCGGATGCAACGACCGAACTCAATTATTTATTTTTTTTTGAAACAATTTTCGCCAAAATAGAGATTAAATAATTTTCAAAAAATTGAAATTTTAGCACATCAAAAAAATGTTTTATGAGATGAAATAAGTAAGTTCAACTCGGTGGTTGCACCAGATTGATAATCGAGCAAGTTGAAATGAGACAAACATTTCCAGTAGTTTATTGAAAAGAGCGTTAATGGATTTCTACTAGTACTAAACCGTATTTTTTGCACAAATTATTATTTATAGAATAACTCTTAGGACCGACCCTAATAATAAAAGTTAAATTTTCACTCACGGCAGCTCCTTTGGAATCTTGATCTCCGGGATAAATATATTTTTTGTGTAGGTAAATTCTAGCATCAGAAATCAGGTTCAATGCCTTTGTAGGTAAAGCATCAGTCACTCTCTCGATATCTCTGGTCAACGTTTCTCGCCAAGTTGAATGATATTTGTCCATGTTTTCTTCTACGTGAACAGTAAAACCGCCGATTATTTCGCTGTCGTACATCTTAATTTTTTCAACTTAACTTCTTGGCGGATTTTGAGGCTTCAAAAGCGCAATCGATCAACTTTTATTTTTCGATAAATGTTTGTCACAATTCGACTAGTGGCTTTATTTAGCGTGTTAGAAAATCGATCGTTTCAGTATTTTTTTTAGTATATTCGGAAATTGATTATTCCATTCAACAACCAACAAAAAACTAAAAGACCAATATTTTGAAAATTTGGTGTCCCGTAATACCGGAAATTTACCGATTTCAATTATAAAGTTGGTTTTTAGATAACCGCACATTTTTTGGAGCCAATGTTTTAGCATCATGTACAACTGTTGTGCCAACACAATTTGCCGATAGTTTTTGTAATATGACACCTCTCAACGAGTCAAATTACAGTTTTTTCTTACCAGCGTAGTTTTTAAATAAATGTTTGATATTAAACTAAACATCTTGAAATATAAAATTGTCGTCGTCAGTGCTATTTTCAAAATACTAAACAGTTGTGCACAAAATCCGCAAACAAATAAAATAATGCATATATGCTAGAAAGTTATTTCAGAAGTTTGCTTTAAATAACACATGCATTTATTTTAACAAAGTGGGCACCTAAATAAGTTTGCATAATCTTGAAAAATAATTTCTAAAACAATATCATCAACAATTATTTGAAATTTCAAAAAATACCTTGTCAGCGTTGCAGAACATTTTCTTTGCTCCATTTTTGGTTTTGTTAATCCAACCTTTCTTTACTTTACATGTGTATCTAACTCGGAAGTTCTTAAAAGTTTGATCAAAAAGTTACAAAAAACAAAAATTCTTCCTGATTTAAGTTAGTATTAGGTCAAAACTCAAGAAAAGTGTTTCCTTGAAGATACCAAGAAATTTTTATCCATAACTTCGTACAAATTTTCAATTCAATTGTAACGATATATCAACTTATTAATGGAGATATTGTTTTTGATAGATCTTCTAGAACTATCATTATACTGACACTCGAAGATCACGAAAAGAATGTTAAACAAAATCTGATAAGTGAATACAGGCTGTCCTTTTTTTTGGGTTTCGTTCTCTTACGCCGCTATGGATACTTTCCCCAGTGCTGTGATTATGAGGCACAAACAATCGCTTGTTTAAAAAAAGCCATCGTTCAAAACACAGCATTTTTATAGGCTGGAGTATCCATAGCTTTGTAAGGGAACGTTCCCAAAAAATGAGACATCATGTACAAAAAACATTTTTAGATATTTTTCAAACCAAGGAGATAGGCGATAAAACATCTTCACAAATATATTCTAGAATTTGAGTGAAATGAAAACAAAAAAACAGTTTTTGCCACCAAGTTGGCTCAAAGAAACTGTACGAGTTGATGAAACACGTTTTTATAAGACAACCTTTTTAATTTGAAAAATTAAAATACAAAGCTCAAAAATCCAAAAACTTTTGCGCGCACTTTCTTCTTTCTGAGCAATTTCGTTCACCAAAAATCTGCTAATTATTATCACTTCATGCAACTTTGAGCTACATTTTTATTATAAAAACTCCGTTGTATTTTCTAAACTGTTAGTCTAAAACATATTGATGATGCAATAAAACGCGAAACGTCTATTATATAATATATATATAATAATTATTTAATATTATATATAATTTATATTATATTTTATGAAGCTCAATTTTTTTTTTAATTTCCACTTCAAGGTTGGTTTAATTTAGGGTGGGAACCGCAAATTCAAATGTTTCGGGAAGCGTTTACAGTTAAGCTCATCTGATGCAGAATTTTTGACGTTTTTGTGCATATCTCGAAATTTAAAAATTGACTTTTAGTGCCCCATTTTTCGAGTTGAAATCTGCGAAAAAGTAAAAGTCAGGTTTTTGATGAAAAATTTTTTTTGGTCCGATATGCATTTTTCTCTTATTTACAGAAAAGAAATAATCTCTGGAAAAAAAAATTTCAAATTCCGCGAGGTGTGGAAAGCTTCTCAAAAATGAAGACTTCGAAAATCAATTGAAAATCGGCGAAAAAGTTTTAAAATTAGATTTTTGATGAAAAAAATTTTTGGCTAGATTTTTATTTTGCTCTTATTTACAGAAAGATCAAGACTCTCAAGTTAATTGAAAAGTCAAATTTTCAAAATCGCGCGAGGTGTGGAAAGAAGGTGCTTAAGAATGACTTCGAAAGTCAATTGCAAATCGGCAAAAAAGTTGAAAAATTAAGTTTTTGATGAAATTTTTTTTTGGCTCGATTTTTATTTCGCTCTTATTTACAGAAAGTAAGAATTCTTCAAAAAAAATGAGGAGCTAAATTAACAAAATCCTTTGAGGTGTGAAAATATCCGAAAATTTTCCGAAAATATCTCATTTTTGAAGTTGATGACTTGATAACCATTTTGAATTCAAAGTATACAACCAGTGATAAATCAAATGGTCAAGCTTTTTGATACAGATAATTTTGAGACAAATAAAAAATAAATGTGAAGGGTAAATGATAAAAATAAAATGATAGCTTTAAATTTTGATTAAGATTTTTCTTAATTTTTGACTTCCAAAATATGAAAATCAGAAACAACATACTGATTGACACTTAGTATCAATCGCAGGGGGTCAGGTGTCAGCACTGAGCTGTCGCAGGAGAAAATTTTACACACTTTACATGTATACATACTATATACATGTATATTCATATAAACGCCAGGGTATGATCCCTTTCAAGCGTCATTAAATAACCTAAAAAACCATAAAAAACATTCAATTTTCCTTGAATATTTTGAAATCAATTCAGAAAAAAATAAATTCAATATTTTTCAAACTTTGCCTCATCTGGATAATTGTCACATTTCAATTTGCAAGCTTTCACTTTTTTATTACATGCCCAAGTTCCGAGTGGAACAGGTTCAAGAACGCCACAGGGCGATTGTGCTGGTTTACACATGTCAATCGAAGGTTGAGCATTTCCAGTTCTTCCCTGCCACACGGAATTTTTGCAATTCCAAATTATATTTTTCATCTTCACGCCATTTACACACTTGAGTCGGCAGTTTTTCGAATTGCAAACCCATTTTCTGTTTATGGCTTTGAAATTTAAAAAAACTAGAAACCTTGATTGATATGTTAATAAGACAAAAACATGATAAACTTTGTTTGTAAAATTTATAAATCAAATTTATACCAAAAAAGTTATTTGCAAAATAAAGTGCAGGAACATATGAAAATAAAATAAATCTGCCCTATTTAATTTGAAGGTCAAAATAATTCTGATAATTCTAAGTCTCTAAGCTGAATATTTACAAAGTTTTCAAGCAATTGAAAGTAAATATTGTCAGGAGATTAATTTTGACTAAAGAGGTATTTTTTTATTAATAGCACTCGAAAGCATCAATTTTTCAAAGTCATGCTAAATATATCGAAAATATTATAAAAAAGCTGAATAAAATTCACGGAGATCAAAATAAAAAAAAATGTTGTTTATCCATGCGTTAATGCTCTTTAGCGCTCGTTCACAATAATAAATCTTTGAGCGAAAGTCAACAATACATCGGAAAGTCAACGTTTCGATTTTACTATATCGATAAATATGCCTTGGTAGGTCTAAACACTTCTGCCGCAGTTAAAAGATAGGCGATAAGTGTCCAGACCTACCAAGGCATAATTATCGATAAACATGTATTTATTTTCAAGATAATTTGTTCCTATTCCAAAATAAACGGTCACTGTTTAACAGTGATATCAAATTAGGAGAATCTCGAATTTCCAGAATTTGCAGAAAAAATACTGATTTCACAAAATTTTGTTGTAATTCTTGGCTCAAAACTGTCTAAAATTTTTCAACGAAAACTAAAAACTGGCTCGGACTTCTGACCAAAATGGATAGGTTGCTGGATATGTTGCATATTAATCATTTTTTATAACTGTAACAAGTGAAGTTGAATAAGCAAATCGAAATTATTTAAAGCCGTGGGTAGGATATTGATCATTTTCTTCCCAAGGTGCTGGAAGTGCTGCTTTATCACACTCGAGTCCTCTCACAGCTTGAGTCCCTTCATTTGCGGCAAAATAATCGAAAATCTCTTTCTGTAAGGCCGCATCTGACTCAGTGGCTAGAACACTGGTCAAAACTGCGTGTGGAAAAAGTTTCATTTTTCTAAAGTTTTTCGAACTGTGGAATTGCTTTAGTATTTATTGCTTCATAATTGTACTCACCGGCGCTGGTGGCGAGTTTTCTTGTGCTGAATTTTTAAACATGTCTTTTTATTAAGTTTAACCTTCTCGGACGTGGACTTAGTCGTGCAAACTTAATACCGTTCGGGTTAATTTCAGTACAATGTAAATTGCGGAATGTGTTCTGCGTGTGCAAGTGCGAGTCATCAATCTGGCTCACATTCTGCAATTAGCACGGTACTATACTTATGTGGCATAATTTTTTTTAACTAAAGTGCCTTTAGTTGTTCATAGGGTGTCTACACCGTTCACATTTTGGCTTTTGGAAACGATTCATCCGATTGAGTTCTTAGATATTACAAAATAACTACACACATTAATACATTTTTAGACAAAGATTGGTAGACGTACATTTTTAGACAAAGTTTGGTAGACGTACATTTTGTAGACAAAAAAATAACGAAAAATTTTTGCTAATATCATTCCTTCATTCGTTTTCAAACTTTTTGAAATTCACTAGTTTATTCACAAAAAGTCGGATAAATGGTTTGATTCGAAAAAATGTAAATGATTTTTCTCTGACAACTTCTAAACATTATTTAACAACATAATTTTTATCTAACGTTTCGATTTATGATCCTTTTCAGATGTGATTTTTTAACAAGTTCAAATCTTTACACTAACAGTACAGAGATCTAGAATTTTTAAATTTTTCATATTTCTTGAAAATAAAAAAAAGATTTAAGTTTTTTGCATTATTTATGCAGATTGGTTAGCACAGAATCAAATAAGAAAAGTTTATATGCTTTATGGTCCCATTGGTCATTAAAGAGAGGGCTTTTTCACTCGTATGAAATAAGCTTCCGCAATTTTACGGATCTTTTTTGTACCTGAACCCTTTCTTAATGATTTTAAATTTATCCTTAAAATTTGAAAATTTTGGTTTTGCAGGACTGGTAAAGTTATGCAGATTCTTTGACACAAAATCATTCGAATTTGCAATATACACATCACAGCTCAAAATGTGATTGCAAATATAACTTGACTAGAAGGTTGTTGATGCTCATGTATACGAGTGATTAGAGTTCTACATGTTTCACCAATGAATGTTTCTTTGCATGGGCATAAAATATTCGATACACAATCATTTTTCTCAAATTATCAATTTCAGGTTTTGCACGAAAATAAAAAAGTTTGCTAACCTTGACGCTTCGGTAAGAAACGTTTACTAAAAATTGGCAGTATTTGTGACATTTTTTCTTATCAATTCACATATACTGTATTCTATAACTGGAGAAGAGTATTCGAAGCATACAGTATGTATCATAGGTTTCGAGGGAGTTTAAACGCTAATTCTGATAAATGCCTAATTTTATATTGGCAGGCTGGTGGATAACTATTTCTACTAACACTTCCTAAGTTCCTCAAAGTTTCAAGTTTACGTGGAGCTACTTGCATCATACTGCGTGTAAATTGTCATTATCACCTTAGGAATTTTACTGACAACTGAGTGCTCAAGTTTTGATATCAAGTGTAATTAATTTAACGAGTCATCGGCCAAATCTGCTGTAATGTATGAGTTGATTATTTTCAATATATTTATCCAAGACTTTTGTTTCCAAAGCGTGGACAAAATGTGAGAAGCATAGGACTTAATGCACTGCCCATATTGAGTTCAGTTTTTGGTTGATAAACACAATTGGTGGTGTTAACTATACTAAATTTTTGAAGTGTTTTTTAGTAAAAAACTTTTAAATAATTCTCTTTTAGGGGTGGTAACAGTACCCCATCGGTTTCTCTTAAAATTAAAATATTTAACAGGATTTCGTAGACTTTATCTAGAAATTAAGAGACACATCGAACTACATTAAATTACAATACATTGATTGATGTCTGCGATAGCACCCTGTGTATTTTATGATCGAAATTTTTTCGATGTTCAGAAATTTTCTTTGAATATTTTATTATTTGATCGAAAAGTTACATTCTTCAGAAATTGGTTTCAATAAAACTTTCCAAAAAGTTTTTCGGCATTAGAAACCAAAGCATCATAAGCTGTGGCTAAGCCACGTAGGGTTCGCTTTTTTATGTAGCTTAGGGGATCCCATAAAAACTCGAGTGAATAGATTGGAAATAAACTACGTTGTTCCACAGTGGTAGGCTACCAGTAATGTTTCCGTTAATAGGCTTTTATACTCTTGTAGGTACGTTTTAAGAGCGTTCTTATTGTATCTTCAGCTTATGAAATTTTGGTTCTAGTAGACAGTTTTAAAGTTATAAATCCGTTTTGTCCAGAATAAAAGATCGGCTGTTATCATTTTCAGAATCAAAAGATCTTCGTGATCTTGCAAAAACTTTTTAAGTTATTTTTGTTCGGGGGTCAAAAGTTCGGCATTTGATAAAGAAATTCCGCTAGGAACAGTATTAGATTTAATTCTGCAATGTCTATCATTAATACACTTTTTTGAGCCTCGTTTTTGAAAAAACGGAAAATAAGTTGTCCATTTCAGTAAATTTTGAAGCTAATATCATAAAGCTGCCCACTCCACGGTTTTTGCTTCGACAAAAGGTCGATTACTTTCGCGGTGAGATCTCATAGTTTAGTTCTATTATGAACTTTGATGCGGTTGTAGTCTGACTTTTGCCTCCCTACGCAAATTTTCTAGTTTATTGACCGAAATTTTATCGTTTTTGATTTGGGATTTAAATGATGGTTTTTTAAAAAATTTTGAGAATAGTGATGGTCCTCGGGTTTAAGCAGTAACTTATTATCTCTTTTGGATAATGTTCAAGTTTAATTTTTAAAGTATTTAATTTTCTCTTTCGTAATTCCAGTTTACGTTTCGGATTTTCTTACTTCCACAGCTTTAATTCCAATTTGTTTTATATTTATTGGCGGATTCTTGCAAAATTGGCCAAAGATATTATTCTTGGCAAACATGGACATAATCTAACGACTTCTGGCCTTGTGTGAGGCTTGAATACTTGTATAAAGTTTGTTTTTAGCAGAAGGGATGTTTCTCAAAATGTTTTCTGGAGGTCTCTGCGATAAGTAATTATTTAACACATAGATTTTTTATCTAACGTTTTCGATTTATTATCATTTTCAAAGATGTGATTTTTTAAAAAGTTTCAAATCTTACACTAACAGTACAGAGATCTAGAATTTTAAAATTTTTCATATTTCTTGCGAATAAAAAAAAATTCTTCTAAACATATCATATTTTGGTAAAATGTCAATCTCGGTAGGAGACAAACGCACAGCAGGAAATGACGTTCATGATTCAGCCGAGAAAAAACGTTTATTTTTAAACATATTTAGGTTGGAACTGTTCTACTGGAACGGTCATAATTATTTTTGGAAAGGTCAATAATCAGAAGTGATGACATTTGTTTATCCAGTCCAAAGTAACGCACCTAAAAATTGCATCACGATAATAAATTTTGAATGGTCTAGTCACTAGACTTTAGTGCATAAAATTGTGATCATAGGAAATTTTTTTTAACGAAGTTGTTTCCAAATGAGTGAGATGTCCTGTTTAAAGCTGTCACTAGAGAATATAAACTGAAATTGCATCTCAAAAATTCATTTGCAGCTGAATTCAGCAATTATTTATCTGAGAAGAATGATTGTTACGAGTTAATGACCAGAGCAATTAATTGAGTGAACAATTCCAAAGAATGTATCTGGGAAAGCATAAGCGATCGCTTAACTCTCCTGATGCTTACAATAAGGAAAAACTTTCTGTGTCCCATGAGTTCTATTCCAGTACGGTGATCGAAGTATGAAAAATTCCCAACAACCAATTTTTGAAAAATTAAATACTGTTAAGGGTATCCCTGCTCCTAATTTGACATAATTCTCGATAAAATATAGCCGAACAGAGCTCGAGGATATAATTCAGATTAGCCAGTTTTGTAGAACTAGCCTTCACCTGCGAGAAAAAAATTGCAAAACTTTTTTGATATGACCACACTCCTCACACATAAGCGGCACAAGAGCCACCTCAAGCCAAAAAGGAAATTTCCTACTTACTCTGAGGTTATATTTTGAATAAAACCTAATTTCAACATAACCTGTATAATTAGTATACAAAAACTTTTGTATGTAAGCTTTTGTCGATAAGTGCTATATTCTATCTAGAATACGTAAAAACCGGATCCAAAATACACGGTTTTTGCGACTGCCTTTTTAATCGGAAAATTATCGTCCCCTAGGTTAAATTTCAAAATTTACTCAAATTGCAAAAGCTAGCTCTAAACAACAGGAACCTTTTGTGGGCGTTTTTGTCAATATTCGACCCAAAAACAAAAAAATATGAATTTTTCAAGGTTCACGTGAAAAAAATTTTCGAAAAAAAATGTGCTTCGATTATTTTGGAAAGTAGCTCAAAAGAGCGAAGAAACAGCTGAAGAGAAGTTGGCTTTATGGATTGGGACGATATTTTGAAGTCCTAATACCAACACGGTGGTCAAGCATTGTAACAAACCGTATATTGTAGGAGATATTTGAGAAAATACTTAGAAAAAACATCGCAGAGGGAGAACGCAAAATTTCGAACCAAATTTTTTGTTCATCATTTGGTTTTGTCAGTAGCGTTCAACATAACACCCCATGAAACAATTGATTTGGTGATTGAATAGAACGCATAATAAAGATGCAGAAAACTGAGGAGCAGGATACCCCTTAATTTCTTATATAAATGGCACGGAATTTCAGAAAATCACTCGGATCGACCACAGAGAGTTTTGCTGGAATAGTTTATGAATTTCAATTACCTAATATCTCTTTCATTAAAGTCGTGAAAGGTTAAAAATTAAGATCCTTGAGTCTAACTGCCCTCACAAAAGGGCCTAGTCATAATAAATGCAATTAAACACAAAAACAAAATTTATTACTGAGTCTGAATCGTATGTATCGGAATCAGCCGATACAACCGGAAAAAATTTGTTTGCCGATTCAAATGTTGCTCGTTTAATTGTTATTTGGTCAAATTACGATAGTTAACAAGTTTACAAACAACATTGCAATTTTAGCCTCATTTTTCAAGATTATCAAAATTATTCAGAATCTCAGTCAAGATTTTGTTCGCGTTAGCATATCGGTAGAGGTTTTTTTTCTTAGGGGTGGTGTCCTGATACTTTTGTACCTTTCAATCACGCCTTCAGAACAAATCTAGGGCAGCTTGTACACAAAATTTGAGGATACTCGTTTGTAGATTACCTTCGCTAACATTACACAATCTAAAAGTCAACCTTTACCAACACCAGGTGGTGAGTCTATGTCTATGAGCACTAACGGTTTTTTCAAAATCTGATCTTCTTTTTAGACCCCACACTTACAAAGCGTCTCAAAATCTACCAAAAGAGAATAAATGAGAACAAAAAAGTGATAGAAAGGAATTTTTCTGATTTTTGATCTTTTTTCTTCTAGAATCTCACTTAACGCCGATTTTTGCCAGTTGTTTCGACTCAAACTCTATTTCTTTAGACGATGTTTAGAGTATGAGCCATTTTTTCGACTTAGGTAGATAAATATAATGCGGTAAAAGTGATGAGAAGAAATTTTTGAATAAAATTCTAGAAATATGACTATAAGTGAACCGGAAATGAAAAGTTCGTCTGAACGGAACAAAAGTACAACCAAATTGAAGCTGAGAATTCACTGATCAAAAAGTTGGCTTACAGCTAATCGAAATTTTTAACCAATCAGCGTCAAATTCGATAATTAGGTTTAACATTTTTGCTTAAAAATAATTGAAATTTCTAGAATTCGATTAAGACACTTCCGATAATTTTAATGTCATGCATCGTTTTCGGTGGGTCATATTCACCAATAAAAAATGTTCATATCATGGTGGAATACCGGTTTTATGCCGGTTAAAGCAAAAAAATATTCGAATTTTGAAAATTCTAGATTTTGTTCTAGATTGTTTTGAAAAAAATAATTGCCACCATGAGATTCCTTGGGTCAACTTNAAAAAACGGCTCCTCAGAAGTTTCTATTTGTTTCGAGCTACCGTTTGCAAAAATTTGAGTGAATTTTGAAATTTAACCTACGAGGAGATAGATTTTCCGATGAACAAAGTCCAAAAAACGGTGGTTTATCGCATATTCTAGAAAAAATATAGCACTTATCGACAAAAGCGCTCCTCAGAAGTTTTAAATACTAATTATACAGGTTATGTTAAAATTAAGGTTTATTTCAAAATAAAACCTCAGAGGAGATAGATTTACCGTTTTGGCTTAGGTCTCACTGTCTCGCTTATGTGTCTGGGAGTGTGAGCATACAAAAAAGTTTTAACACATTTCTGACGCAAGCTGAAGGCTAGTTCTACAAACCGGCTAATCTGAATTATATCGTCGAGGCCCTGTTTGGCTAATATTTGATCGAGAATATGTCAAATTAGGAACAGGGATACCCTTAACTCTCACCTGCACGAGATGTCTTACCCCTACACCTGCACGAGCGTGTTTCAGAACACACACATAGTTAGGGTGTTGAGAATGCGTAGGCGAAAGAAATAAGAGAGATTGATAAATTATTTTCATGCGCGAGATAATCCATATTCTTAAAAAATATTATTTTACATGAGAATGATGATAAAAACATTCAATTTTTTTTTGCTGATTACATACCTAAATTGGTGACGGTTTAATATTTCAAATTTTAAAATGTCAAATTAACCCTAAATTCGGGTTATATATTCCGTTATATGCTTGATTCAAACGCAACGCCACGGATGGTGCAAAGACACTACGGATCCAGAGATTGTCGGCCACTACAGGAGTTAATAGTCGTTATAAATAAATATTTTAAGGAAGATTTGGCACATACAAGCGGTTACTAGAAGCACAATTTGGAGAAAAACTTATTGTTATACCTCATTACGAGTTTGATATTCTGGGAAATTCAGTCAGTGATACACCCTCCGCCATCCAGGTTCAATATATCAAAAAAAAGTTAGGACTAGAATAAGTACAGTCACTATTAGGCTAGGGTGTGACTGGCGAAATTCTTCCTTGTAGTTAACTGTTTCCGAGGAAAGTTTTGAAAAATGAAGTTTCGGATTTCTGACTTTGAACTAGAAAAATAATTTTAGACTTAAAATTTATATTTCTTTACGAATATCATAAAATGCCTTGAAATTGGCACTGAATTTAACTTCAAAAATTCCATTTATAATTTTGAATTGAAACTCAAAGTACAGTGTAGGTTCCTTATAAAATGCTGACAATTTTGTTTAAAATATTAGCTCTATGGCGCTATTATGTCAATGTTTTAAGAATATTTTACCCGTTCATACCCTATTTAAGTTATTTATTACAATTCTTTCAAAGTATTAATTCCATCATAATGCTGTATTTAACAAAGGATAAACTTAGCTTCATACATGAAAACAGATAATATTGTTTAACTTAAAGATAACCAAAGATGAAAATAAATACACTGATAATCTGAACACGAACCTTTGCTAAAATATATCGGTGAAAACATCATCTTAAGCGGTATCTCTAGCAAGTCAAAGTAGCAAACAAAACTTAAAATAGCTATGTTAAAATGTAATAGGTTATTATGTGAATCGGTTATAGTACAACCGTTATACTGTGGACAAAAAAAATAGATTGGCCAATTTGGGTACACTAAGCACGAGTCGTGCTGCACGACCCCTATTTTATTGATAAAACATATTCCATGCTAAATTTACCTATAACATAAAGATTTTTGTTTAGTGAAAGTGGCCAATTTGGGTACACTAAGCACGAGTCGTGCTGCACGACCCCTATTTTATTGATAAATATATTCCAAGCTAAATTTACCTATAATATAAAGATTTTTGTTTAGTGAAAGTGATATTTGTTGAGCTTTCAACGCAAAAGTTTGTATTTGATTAATTTCGCAATAGGTAGTCTCGAATTTGGCTAATTAAAAGTCCCCAAAAAGTCAAATATCATATTGAACAAGAATTTTAATCATTTTTTTTCTTTTTTATTAGCATCTTCGGGATAGTGAAACAAAAGTATCATGTGGCTGTTTCACAAATGTCAAATTGACATTGTAAATGAACTTTATGACAAAAGTTGAATATTGGTTTTTTTTTAATTCAAACTGACAAAAAACAATTCGAAAAATTTAAGACATTTTCGATGTAATTACAATCTAATTACAAATTAATATCGTGAATTACTTTTTTATATTGAGCATAAAAAAGCGGTTCTAACTAAGTTACCACAAATTGTGCATTATGCAAACTTTTGAGAAGTTCTAAAGAACCTTTTGAAAATGATTGTGATACATCGAAAGTTCAACAAATGCAACTTTCACTATAACATCCTATTTTCTGATAAACAGCTTTTCTAACAATTCAAATTTTGTAATTTTCACCGATATATTTTCTTACAATTCTGTCTTTTATAGCAACTATCGCAGGCAAATTCTTAAATACGAGAATGATCTCCTCTCTTAGCAAGATCAACAAGTCGTTTATTACAATACTAATGGGGTTTTATGCCCATTCGCCTCAGCTTTTGTGTTGGCCGAAAGTTCCTCGCATCAGCGCGTGGCCAATAAGTGACGTTTATTGTTACCACAACAATAAAACCTCTCATCCCTATTGTACGACTCTTTTACATAGTAAAGCAAAGAAAAATTTTCTGACTTTTGAAATCAGGAAATTAAAAGTAATTTCGTATCGAAATATCGTAATGTTATTCAGGAGTACAGAAAATACAGCATGAGAACCAAATGGTTGTATAATTTGAATGCAATAAAAACCGTTTCGTGATTTTATATCAGTGATATCTTATACGTTTCGTCCGTGGTGGTAATACCACCGTGGTATAGAAAAAACAGTCACTGCTTAAAAAAAATTACTCTAAAACAAGCCAGATCAAATTGACCTCAAAAGTCTCACTGTAAACTGGTCTTTTAATCTTTGTAATGAACCATTCCATGAAAACTGGACAATTTCCAATAATTGACACAAAACTAATCGAACTAACATTATTATCGACAAAAACATAGACGCTCAGTTTGCATGATTGCTCCGAGAAATAAATTCATAGTGCAAAACTCTAGCAAATATGGATAGTTTTTTAAATTCGTTGTTTGATTTAGATATTGGTAGGGACAGATATATGAACATTGTTATTTTATAGATTGAATTTATTATAATTCAGACAAGGATAATTAGAGACCACGATAAGGTTTTCCGCGGGCGCTTACATTTTTAAGGTTTAGTGCAATAGTAGTCATGGGTTTGGTTCTGAGCGGTGAATATTCTTGCGTAGGTTGGATGCATTACTCATAAAAGCGCCATGTTAACGCTACCCCGCGCACAGAACCAAACCCCTGACTACTACTGTATAATTATCAAACATCGAAAAAGTACATGGGGTTTATTCTTTGGCAAACAGTTGTTAAAATTGAAAGTTCTAGAGAAGATATGGCATTCTGATCGGTTAATAAATAGTCCAAAATGTACAATACTATTCTTGGGAACATTCACTTCAAGCCAACTAGTTGGCAAAGTCCGTTTTTTTTATTATTTGA
>SCLH01000537.1:133307-150421 GCA_004367855.1 Oikopleura vanhoeffeni | reverse complement strand
GTCTAACTATCCAGGTTTGAATCCTAGTGGCCCTATCTTTTGCCTAGTTCGTCTACTTTTTTCGCCACCAATAGAAAGGTAGGACTGGCAGAACTTTTTTCTGCTAAACATTTTATAAATTATGTTTTAATTTAAAAAACGATCTTCATTTCAAGCAGTAGCTGACAACCTTTAAGAAATTTTTTTATACTGAACGAAAATTTTGCCGTTCCTACCTTACACTATAGCCTATAGGCCAGTGAGTATCCAAAGTATCTGTCCCGTCTTGCAGCATTGAGCAATTGTGGAAGCACGGATAAATTGAACACTTTGCAATGCTTCAACAGAGAAAATTACACTTTTCCCGAACCAGAAGAACCAACTGACATTTCTGTAAATTTTTGCGATGATAAAGGAGGCAGGCTTTACTGTCCGCTTAATTTTCCGTTTATGTGTAAAAATTGTTACGAAGATAGCAATTGCTGTGTTATGAGAAAATCGATATGTGGTGACTTTGATGGATTATTAAATGAAGAAGACTGTCCGAGGCTTATTATGCCTCTAATGAGTAAAGAGGTATTTTAAATTGCAAAAATAGTAAAGAAAAACACTTTAACTCTTTTAAAGCCCCAATTTGAATATCAAAATTTCATTTTTTGCTTGTATTTTCAAATTAAAAGTTATTATGCAATTTTCTTATGCAATTTTAAACTGATTTCAAAAGCATCATGCAAGAAATATGACAAATCACTTGTTTCTACAAAGATTAGCTTCCGTTTTTTTCAATTGGTCTAAATGGAAAAAAATTAAATAAGAGCTAACAAATTATCGGTGTATCATTGAAGCAAACTCAAAAATTATTAACCCTCTCACTCATGAAAGTATCGATATCCCCCTCAGACATAAATATCCATTCGGGAACCCAAATTTGAGCGTGTATAAGGGGAAAAGTTTAAAAGATCAGTCGTTGATTATTTTTTAGTTTATGAGATCAAGGATAGACTTAAGAAATTTATAGCGTATAATATTTTGAAATTTGAATTTTGTTCTAATTTATGTTAAGAAATGAATTATTTGAAAACTTTAGTTTTTATACTTTCAAGTTTTGAGCGAAATCACTTCTTGAAAAAACTATCAATATCTTCAAATCTTTTCTCAATGAAGTTCTAAAAATATCAAAAAAAAATAGAAAGTTCAGAAGAAAATAAAGAATGAAATATTTTATGTGAGATAACTTCCTAAAAACTGATAACATCAAAATTTTCATTATATATTTCGTATTTACGATATCATACTTTTCGAAATTTTGGCGAAAATTCAAAATAAAAATAGAAACAAATATCTTCTGAACCGCTAGTCGTATAACTTTTTAGGTAAGATTATTCAAAATGAAATTACAAACTCTACGACTCATTTTAATTCAAATTTCCTTAATTAATTATTTTTGGATCTTTAGGCTGTTTGAAACAATTTGAGTCCCCAAATGGCTTTTATGCGTGGACGGGTTGAAGAATTATATCTTATAACACATTTATTGTTTATTATACCGATAACATAAAAAACTTTTGTGAAAAACGCTGGAGAAATTAATTTTTTTTGAACAAAGTTAACTTTATTTTCGAAAAAAAATACTTTCTATGGAAAAGTAAAGTTTTGTTCTTATTTATCTTGTCTTAACTCCCGTAGTCGCCGACAATCTCTGGACCCGTAGTGTATTTTGCCATCTGTGGCTTTGCGTTTTAATCAAGCATATAATCGAAGATTCATTATTAACATATATTTTTTCAATGGTTATCATGTTATTCAAAGAATTCTCTACAGTCCTATAAAAATAATTTGTTAAAAAGTTTATAAAAAGTCATCAAATGTGAATAAGAAAATTAAAAACTCTCTCATTTTTGCTGATTCTCACAAACAAGTGCATAAGTAACCCAAATTTAGGGTAAATTTGACATTTTCAAATTTCAAATATTATACCGTAACCAATTTGGGTATTACATCTGCAAAAAAAATGGAATGTTTTTAACAAAATTCTCTAGTAAAATGGTCTTAAATTTTTGTGAAATATTTATTTCTCGTAATAAGAAGGATTTACTCTCTTCTTTCTTTCGCCTACGCATGCTTATGTAATCAGTATTTCGGAAGTTTTGACTTTTAGGAATACTCTATTTAAACCGGAGGCTATACTGTAATGCAATAAACGTCTTATAAATTCGTTACGATTCTTTTAAGGGGTCTTCCACGTGATTTGAGTACTTTTGAAAAGAAGGCATAGTACAGTAATTTGAAAAAGTACTCAAATTACGTCAAAAAAATCCAGGGTCAACTTCAAACGTTTTAAGACTTTTTTCTTATTACACCGAAGTCCGAATAAAATCACGTGACGAAATAATTTAAAAATAAGGTTTGGAATATGTCATANTTTTTCTGATCCCGCTCAAAGGCTTTTTTTTGATGATTTAAATTTTTTTTGCAAAAAATAAGTACTGTAAATAATAAAAATTTTCGAAACAAACGCACAAACGTCATTTATCCAAATAGTCGATTGATCACTTTGTAAATTGTCATTCATACATAATTAAGGGTCCTAAATTGCGATTAAAGGCCATCGAGCCATGGATGGCTCCAAAGACACTACGGGAGTTAAGTTTCTCGATTGATATAAGATTGAGTTTGAGAACGAATGATAAAAAATGAAATCTGGTTTTTAAACTAGAAAACTTAAAAATCCCCGCAAAATTCTCCCGAAAATTGTTTTCGTGATAATTTTTCATTTTTATAATTCTACCATAGAATTTTAAATCATTGAAAGTCAAATTAATTGATTTAAATGTTCAAATTTGTCCCAATTTTTTTATTTAAGGCCCTGATCGGAATTGGCCTCGGAGTTATAGTTCCATCTTTATTTCTTATTGGTGCTGTACTTTATATGAATCGTACCCGCGATAAATCAAATCTTCACCCTAAAACAAACTCAGAAAATAATCCTGAACTTCATCATCAAGCAACTTTTACAAATTTTGCTGCACAAGTTCACGATGATGATTCGTTTGAAGAACCTAGTAATAATATTTATGACGAAATTGATGTTGCCAAAGAAAATAATCGAGCTAGTTTTGTAACTGGCAATGTTTGTAACGAGATTCAATCTGATGTTCCAGATGATTTTGAGCAGGGATCGACAAGTTTTTCAAGAGGTTACTGAGAGCTGAAAATAACCACAAAAAAATTCTTTATAAGATGGGCCACTAAAATCGGTACCCATTTTTTACTTTAAAAATTTCTTTTTTCAAATCGTCAGTTGTATCGGAAGTTGATTCAGAATTTAGGGCTTTAACACTGACCATGAAAAAACAAACATTAGCATGGTTTCTTGGGAACTGGACTTAAATCGAGTAGTGTCGACAAAAAATTGGGTTTGAATTGGATAAATAAGTAAACAAACCAAAAAAGCGATTGGTCGGGGTCTCGCGTCGCTATCTGCTTTCTAGCGCCTTTTAGCGGCAAACTTGAAATTTCATCCATATCGCTTCGGAATTAATAAAAATAGAACAACTTGGAGTTTTAACTTAAAAATAACTGCAAATTAATGGTCAGATTACGTTCTTGTTTCAATTTGCTGAATAAAAATAATATCAATTAATTTCCTTGAAAAACGCCAAGACTTTTGCGAATAATTTTCGTTCAAGGGCCTCAAAAAAAAATTGGTCCGAAGGAATTTAAGAAGATATTTCAAGGATAACTTGACTTAGATTTGAAAATTTCTATGTAAAACCATATATAACCTTCTTCAAAAGACTGAATCAAAAAAGACGTTTTTGGGAATAACTTTTGTTTAAAATCGAAATGAAAATTTTGACCGGAAGCGATAAAAGATTATTATTTTACAGTCACACTCGTTCAAAAATTAATGAAATCGGATATAAACTGAAATATCCTTGCGCATTTAAAATTTCAACTTTTCTGCCCTCTTTTGGCAGAACTTAGTTTTGATTACTGTGAGACCACCATCAAAATTTGTTTCAGGGTCAGTTTAGTATTATATGAAATTTTAAGCAAACTTTTTGCGGACACTACCCCCTTAAGTCGCTGATTTTGACCTTTTACGAAGCTATTTTTGGATAAACAAGCAGAGCTGATATCCCAAAAACTTTTGCATCTTGAAGAACAACTCTTCACGGTGATTTGTAATTTAACAGCAAGACGATTTGAAATAAGAAATTTCAAAAGTCAAAAATCGGTTTCAATGTGTTTAAGCTATCTTGTAGAGAATTTTTTCTGGTTATTTTAAGACTAAGGATTTTTTTTGGTTTTGAGGTTTTTACCAAAAAAAAGGTGTTTAAAGGTGTTTAAAGTGTTAAAAAGTGTTCAAAGGTGCTTAAAGTGTTTAATGATTGCAAAAGTAGAAGAATGCTTAATGAACTTTATGGGGCGACTTAATTAACATTAAGTACACAAAAATAAATAAAGATCATTAAGGGGGTGGGTGTCGGTTTTTTTTTAGCCCTTTATAGGATTAATTTATGATATATTAATATCGGTTAATGAGCGAAAGAGTTGAGCCCAGGACTCAATGGTGGCAATTATTTTTTTCAAAACAATGCTAGAACTAAATCTAGAATTTTTCAAATTCGAATATTTTTTTGCTGTAACCCGCATAAAAACCGGTATTCACCATGATACGAAACATTTTTTAATTGGTGAATAGGACCGCACCAAAAACGATGCATGACATTAAATTTATCGAAATGTCTTTAATCGAATTCTAGAAATTTCAATTTATTTTTAAGCAAAAATGTTAAACCTAATTATCGAATTTGACGCTGATTGGTTAATAAATTTTGATTAGCTGTAAGCCAACTTTTTTAATCAGCTGAAATCTCAGCTTCCATTTTGGTGGTACTTTTGTTCCGATCAGACGAAAATTTTTTTCGATCTTTTTCATTCCGGTTTACTTATAGCATATTTCTAGAATTCTAGAATTTTATTCAAAAAATTCTTCTCATCACTTTAACGCATTAATTATCTACTTAAGTCGAAAAAAATGGCTTCATTCAAAACATTCGTCTAAAGGAAGGTAAGAGTTTGAGTCAAAAAATTGGCAAAATCGCGTTTAAGTGAGATTTTAGAAGAAAAACAAGTCAAAAAATCGAAAAATTTCTTCTCATCACTTTTTTGTTCTCATTTATTCGCTACTTTGTGTGAATTTTGAGACGCTTTGTATGTGGGGTCTAAAAGAAGATAGATTTAAAAAAAAAAACGTTTAGTGCTCTAGAATGACTCACCACCTGGGGTGTGATGTAACAAGGTTGACTTTGAGATGTGTTATCGTAAGCCGAAGGCTCATGATCTACAAACGAGTATCCTCAGATTTTTTACAACTGCCCTAGATTTGATCTGAGGCGTGATTGAAAGGTACCAAAAAGCGACACCCACCCCCTTAAGTATTATTTGCTTTTTGCGCATTATATAGTGACGGCCTGAAAGTGTACACAATAATCAAACGAACATTTAGAACGCTGAATAATGTAAAGAGGAGTGCTAATCAAAGCCAAAACGGCCAGTGCCCATGTCTGAAAAGCTTGGAAAAGGCATCAATTTCAATTGAAATAAAAATAGAAAATTTTTGATAACGTACAAAAAAAAATTATTTCTATTTAATTACGAAAAAAATACTTTTTTTCTCATTGGGATATTCTATTTAATTACAAACAAATACTTTTTTTCCATTAATAACGTATACCCTAAATGAGAAGCACTCGCTCGGGATGGTTTCCCAACCTACGCACCCTATTTATTTATTTAAGAGCAGCAATCAACAGGCGTGGATCAAAAGCGTGGTGTGAAACCACATTTAGGCAACGTTAGTGAAAAAAAACAATATATTTAAGTCCAAAAATACTTAATGGAGATAAGGGGTAGGTGTCGCTTTTTGGTACCTTTCATCACGCCTCAGAACAGTTCTAGGGCAGTTGTAAAACATCTCTGAGGATACTCGTTTGTAAGATCTAGCCTTCGTCTAACGATAACACATCTCAAAGTCAACCTTGTTACATCACACACCAGGTGGTGAGTCTATCTAGAGCACTAAACGTTTTCTTTAAATCTATCTTCTTTAGACCCCACATACAAAGCGTCTCAAATTTACACAAAGTAGCGAATAAATGAGAACAAAAAAAGTGATGAGAAGGAATTTTTCGGTTTTTGACTTTTTTTTTCTAGATCTTACTTATAACGCCGGATTTGCCAAGTTTTTCACTTCAAACTCTTATCTTCTTTTAGACGAATGTTTTACGAATGAAGCCATTTTTTTGAATATAAGGGTAGATAATATAATGCTGGTAAAAGTGATGAGAAGGATATTTGAAATAAAAATTCTAGAATTCTAGAAAATTGAATGAAAGTGAACCGGAAATGAAAAGTTCGAAACAAAGTTCGTCTGATCAAAACAAAAGTACCACCAAATTGAAGCTGAGATATCCTGATCAAAAGTTGGCTTACAGCTAATTCAAAATTTTTAACCAATCAGCGTCAAAATTCGATAATTAGGTTTAACATTTTGGCTTAAATAATTGAAATTTCTAGAATTCGATTAAGACATTTCCGATAATTTAATGTCATGCATCGTTTTCGGTGGGTTATATTCACCAATAAAAATGTTCATATATGGTGGAATACCGTTTATGCGGGTTAAAGGCAAAAAAAATATTCGAATTTGAAAAATTCTGATTTTGTTCTAGATTGTTTTGAAAAAAATAATTGCCACCATGAGATTCCTTGGGTCAACTTTAGTCGAAACGCATATTAAATGATCCATAAATTAATTCTATAAAGGGCTCAAAAAAAACCGACAGCCTACCCCTTAAGCCCTTGATTTAAGTTTTAAGATCATTAAGTTCTCAAAAAAAACTGTACTAAGGGAGTACTGGTCGCATTTTAAGGCGCAAAAAACAGGGGTTTTCAGCGTCGGCACTCATGAAATACAGAATACAGGCACGAACTATGATTCAGTTTAGGATAATTAACATTAATCTTGCTTCCACAAAAACACAATCGGAGGCCTCTGATACCACCAATCAGGAAGCGACCTTTCAAAAGTGGGCAGCTATTTTTCCACTTCAAAAAGCCTGACTCCTCCCTGAGTTTTTGAAGACTAGAGAATACTTTTAAAGCTTGTATTGACCACAGAGAACGTGGGCAGAGCCCCTAGTCGAGTTTTACCTCAAAAAAATTTCATCCGGCGCTTAAATCGAGAAAAACTTTTTTTTTTTTTTTTTTTTGGCGCAAGTTTTTTGCTCATTTAAGCGCCGGATGAAATTTTTTTTGAAGTAAAGCCTTTCGACTAGGGGCTCTGGCCCACGTTCTCTGTGGTCAATAAAAGCTATAAAAATATTCTCTATCTTCAAAACTAGGGAGAGTAGGCTTTTGCAAGTGAAAAGTAGTGCCACTTTTGGAAAGGTCGTTCTGATTGGTCGCTAATCACGAAGGCCTCCGATGTGGATTTTGTGGAACACAGAGTTAATAGTTCAATTATCCCTAAGACTGAAATCATATGTTCGTGCTGTTCTAGTATTTCCATTGAGGCGAACGCTGAAAACCCTGTTTTTGGCCTTAAAAATGCGACCAGTACTCCCTTAATGGATGTTTAAGTAAGAAAATAGTGATTAACCTCCATTAATAGTTACTGGTATATGACCGCAGTAAGGTGGGCCCCAGAGAGGGGAATCTATATCGGTGAGTAAATTTCCCTCTGGGGACCAACCTGCGTCACTATGACCTCTGGTTCATAATAGCGTTTCCAGAAAACCGATAGTTATTGCGCAATTCTTTTGGTACTATGTATAATTAATGAATAGTGCTCCGGTACTCGGTAGGTATACTTTACGGTCTCAATTTTGACCAGCTGCGTGATCCGATAACCGTTGTATAAAAATCCCCTCCTCTGAGAAAACCCTTTGCGTCGAGTTCAACTTATTTTATTTTTTGAAATACGCGTTATTTTATCTCCCGTGAGAACCCGGGGACTAAAAGGTCACTTTTCGCACCTTTGAAACACATTTTTTTTGAAAAAAAATCTCAAAACCAAAAAAAATCCTTCGTCTAAAATGACCAGAAAAAAATTTTCTTACAAGAATAGTAAACACATTTGAAACCGATTTTTTGACTTTTGAAATTTCTTATTTCAATCGTCTAATCTGATAACAACCCCAACTACGCCGACACCTACGCTTTTAAAAAGCTTCCCTAAAAAAATCACTTCAAAAAACGTATCTTCTCCTTCATTTTCACATTTTTCATTTATTTTCTCTTGGTCACTTTCATTTTTATTTTGAATATTGCCAAAATTTAGACCAAAAAAAAAGAACTACAAATGCTTCATAAATATTTGCTTTCCGTAAATTTTAACACTTTTAAGGATTTTGGTGTAATTTTAAAGTCGGATAGCGTAAAAAAAAACCAATAAGCGCACTTTCAATTTAAATTTACATAAAATCAAATAATGTTTGTTTTCGTTTTTTGGCCGCCAAAAGCAAAATTCCAAGGAAAGGGCGCTTTGCATTATGTGTGAGGCTTCTCTGGAGCCTGACACAAAAAAATAATGAAAAATGGTGAGAATTGAAGGAGAAGATACGTTTTGAGTGATTTTTTAGTAGGCTTTTGAAAACCGTAGGTGTCGGCGTAGGTGGGATTGTATCAGATTACTGTTAAATTTCAAATCACTGTGAAGAGTTGTTCTTCAAGATGCAAAAGTTTTGCTCTGCTAGTTTATCCAAAATAGCTTCGTAAAAGGTCAAAATCAGCGACACCCACACACTTAATCTTCAAAAAAACAGCGTTATTTTGGATGAGCACTCCCTTGGTTGTACAGTAACTTCAAGCCAACTAAACAAGCCGTTTTTTTTCATTAATGGCCAGGAAAGCAGTTTTTGATGATTTTACAAATATTTTGTATGAATTAAGTTGATTTTTTTCAATTTTTGGCAAATCAAAACACGATTTCTGAACAATCAAGAAACCAATTTTTATAAAACTCACCTAGATATCTGCTCATCGAGCAGTGCTCAAGTTCTGTACGGTTAATTTAAGCCTATAATTATTGAGATACCTTGAAAACTCACCCAGGAAATACATTTTCGAGCCATAATTTCATCATTTTTATAACCTCGTTTCTGATTGGGCGAGGCATCAGTGACCTTCGAAATTTTTAGGTTGGAAAATTTTATTCGGATATATATCAGAGGGAAATTATATTTGGTCGAACTATTTGTACTTCGGCAATTTGCCATTGATAAACCTGATTTTCAGATTTATTGCGACGACCACCCCCTTAAATCGAAATTAAAACTTTTTTAAACAATTGTCGATCCCTGTAAAAGACATTAATCCGTACCTTATTCCGAGATCTGATTCCCATCTGGCCAGCGGAGAGCTTCAAAATATAAGTCAATCAGAAAATGTGTATTTGGAACCTATACATGAAGAAAGAATGGTTTGAACCAAGCCAAACTTTCCACAAGAAAATATTTCAAGCAGAGACGCTACGAAAATATCAAAAAAAATGATTTGCATTCTGCAGTATTTAACTGCTATTTTGATTGTTTGTTGAAAACGTTGAATAAATTTTATTAAATTCATTCATTGTTTTTTTTTGATGTTCATCAAGATGGTTTTCTCAAAAATCAAGTTTTTGATTTATTTTTGATTGTAAGATTTGAAAAAATAATGCAAAAAAATTCGCTCGAAAAATCAGAGGAAAACATCACGGTGATAATTGTTGACAAATTTCAAAAAAAAGATTTTCATCAAAAAAAAATAAAATTATAAACGAAATAAGAATGCAATTGAAACAAAAGATTAAAAATGTTGAATTTATAATCATGAAAACGACCCAAAAAGTGCAAATAATAAAAATTCAGTCTAAAAATAAATTTGTTGCAAAATAATCTGGCATAGTTTCAGCGGATTTTCGCGTCAACTTTCCCCTTAAACAAGTCCGTCATAAAGGGAGAACGCTTCGACAATGGTTTTGTCCATTTTTGCGCCTTCGACAAATTCTTCTTTCGAAAGTTCGCCGTTTCCATCAGCATCCATCATTGTGAAAATTTTGTTAACTCGGCTAATAATATCATTTGGGTCGTATTTTTGGCCACTCATCATGTATACCGAGTGGAGAATTTGTTCCATTTCTGATCGTGTTATAATCCCATCGCCATCGATGTCGTATAAGGAAAATGCCCCTAATTTAATTTTTTGATATCAGTTTGATAAAACTGAGATGGTTGAATTTTGGTATAAAATACGTCAAATATCAGTATTTTTGAAAAAATACCAATATTTTAAGCTATCTTATCCCCTATTCACACTTTTGTTAATATCCCGGCCTTACTACTTAAAAACACACTAGGTTTCCTAATGAGGGCCGGGATATTAACAAAGGTGTGAATAGGGGATTATAAGTGGTATCAAATCAATTACGGGGCCCACACGAACAAATTAGCCACTTTTTAGCCAAAATTTTTATATAATTTGGCTCTTGATAATTTATATAAAACGACACATCCGATTAGGTTCTTAGATAGCTCAAACTGAGCACAAATATTGAGTGAATAATTAAATTTAAAAAATTGGTGCGGATCGGACATTTTACATTTTTTTTCTGAGATTACTGAATTTGTTTAATTATCAGTTTTCGTTAAAAAAATTGGAAACAATGGTCTGATTCGGCCCATTTTTATCAATTTATTTTTCTCTAAATATTTGGACTCAGTTTTAGCTAAGAACTTAATCGGATGAGTCGTTTTCAAAAACCGAATTATATTAAAATGTTGGCTAAAAATGGCTAATTTTTTCGTATGGGCCCAGTCATCGATATCCTTTTCGGAACGGAACTCCATCTCAAAAACGCTTACTATCTCTATAGCGCGTGTTGAATCCCACTAATGTTGGTCTGAGTGATTATATTGAATATGATTATAGGCAAGGGTCTTGATATTGGAACCGCTAAATTTTATTGGTGTGTAATCACTCAAGCAATCACTTAGACAACATCAGTGGGATTCGAACACGCGCTGTAGATATAGTAAGCGTTTTTGAGATGGAGTTCCGTTCCGAAAAGGATATATCTTTTATCCACCAGATATTTCGTTAAAATCGGAAGGATAGGGTGTCCTAACGTTAACATATCGTCTTTCGGGAACAACTCATCTGATTATGTTCCAGATAGTTCAAAAATTGACCACACATTTTTAGAGAAAAACAAACAATGAAAATTGATCTGGACTATTTTTTCTCTACAAAAACTTTTGAGATTATGAAATTTTATATATATTATTAGTTCTTGGAACCAAAAAAATGGTCCGATTCGCTTATATGCGTGATTATTTTGAGCTATCTAAGAACTTCATCGGATAAGTAGTTTCTAAAAGCCCAAATGAAAAAATTTGGACACCCTTTCTTCAAATAAGAGAGTGACTTCGGTCGGATAGAGGATATCCTTTTTCCAGCCAAAGTGAAACTTGAAAATGAGGGTAATCTCTATAGCGTGTGTTCGAATCCCACTAATTTTGTCTAAGTGATTGTCTTAGGTAAGAAAATCATTAAAACAATCACCAAGACTACACTAGTGGAATTCAAACACGCGCTATAGAGATCATTCTCATTCTCACGATTCACTTTGGTTGGAAAAGGATATACAGTGGGTGACAGCAAAAGACAACAAGTGAGAGTCTCTCACTGCGAGAACTATTACAATAATAATTTTAACCGGAATTTCCATTGGAATTTGGTGTACTTACAATCTAGCTTGGATTGAATATCCCCTCTTGAAGTTACAGATAGTGCAGTGAGAAATTCTTCGAATTCTATATAACCAGAATTATCTCTATCAAAAACATTGAAAACGAAGCTAAAATAAAAAATAAGAAAAATCGGCTCTGTAGAAGGTAAAATGGAATTCTCTTTATTTTCTCCTTATAATCTTACCAAGCAAAAGCTGAAGGATTTCCCTTCGGGAAAAATTGGGTATAAATTTTGGCAAACTCCACTTTTGTAAGTTTTCCAGTAGGGCAGTCAGCTAAAAATCCATCGTGCCAATGTTTAATTTCCGCAGCTGTGACTAAAAATAATTTATTAAAATTTACTTTTCGATCACTTTAAAACGTTTTTTTCAGATTATTGACCAATGGTCATACAGCTTAATTCTTCATGTTTTAAATAAAGTTTTTTACTGTAAACTTTTGACTAATCAAAAAAATTTACAAGATAACTGAACGCGAGCAAATCACCATTGCGTAAATAAATTCGTCAAAATTCTTAATAATCAAAAACGGGACATACTATAAAAAATGTAGTTAGTTTTTTCATAAAGACTCACAGTTGGTTTTTTGAGTCATCTCCTTAATTTTTTGTTTAGACATTCTCGAACTGTGGGCTCCCATTTTAACTTTGTTTTTTTGCTCTTTAACTCTAGGTTTATAATATTTTTAAAATTTTGTTTCTATATAGGGATTATCAATTTTATGATCATTGTTTTGTATGGCTATTTTTATTTTTAGTACTTTGATGATAAAATTTTTGCCAAAAGCGATAATTTTTTTTTAATTACTTCTAATCTTCAATGTCGTTATAAAACGATCGAGCGAACAATCTAATGATCATGACCGGAACCATGAAATTATAAAAAAAAATGATTCAAAGTTTTCGTCAGTAGTCAGCTCGTAGAGGTCAATGCCGATCGATCAACAGATAGCTTCGCAGGCACAGAGTCGTTCAAACGGTACATTAACATTTAATGATTAAGGGAGTACCCCCCATGAATTGAGGCTCAAACAAAAAAAATCAGAATTTCATTCTTATAGTTTTTTTCGGGAAATACATATGGATAATTTGAAATAAGTTGGTGGTATTTTCATCCCGATACAGCGTTAGGAAAGTACTTTTTAAATCATTTTGAAAATATCTTGTCTTGATTTGAGCATTTTAATTAAAATTTTTGGATTTTCAGCAATTAGAAGTACAGTTCGAAGATAAAAAAATCATGAAATTTAGGTTTCGATAGTAACAGCTCTCCACGAACTCACTCACTTTTGATTTATACAGGTTTGAAATGTGTTTATAAAAATCCAGGGAGAAATAGGCTTTTGTGCGAGACCCTCAAAATCAGCTCAAAAAACATTTTTTGGCTATTCTGAAGCGAATTTATTTTTGAAAACGGTAGTAACAGACCTGCGTATGTATTTTTTTGTTAATAAAAGCTACAAACAATTTTTTTACCTCCAAAACTCACGGAGAAATAGGCTTTTTGCGACAAAATATAACTCTATTTTGATGCTCGTTACTGATTGGTCGAGCAATCAGTGATCGTCAATAATGTTTCAAGATGTTAGATTTTCGTTCAAATATCACATTGTATTTAACTATTGGGTTCCACAATGCTTAGTCTTTGAGATATTTGCCCTCAAAAAACACAAAATCCTGCTTTCCCATGAGGGGGTGGTGGCAGTGATTTTGGAGGCTCCGTACGGCTAAACCAATTTAGATAAAACATTTCTGAGGGACACAAATGATAGATCTATCCTTTATCTCGGGATTCCGTTTGACAATTCAGTACCAAACGCACCATCCACCTGATTAACCGCGGTTGAACACGCGTCCCTTGGCCTTTTTGAATGAAACAAGGATCCTAGACCTTATATCGGAAAATTTTGAGATCTTGAGAACATCTGGGAAATTGTCTGAATTTCAATGTCAAGGAGCTAATTTTTTCGATTTTGCCTCAGAAGCCAGACAATTTCCCAGGTGTCCTCAAAATCTCACATTTTCCCGATATAAGGTCTAGGATCCTTGTTTCATTGAAAAAAGCCAAGGGAAGCGTGTTTAACCGCGGTTAACCAGGTGGTTGGCGGATTTGCTACTAAATTGTCAAATGGAATCTCGAGATAAAGGATAGATCTAACATTTGTGTTCCTCAGAAATTAGCCGTACGGAGCCTCCAAAATCTCTGCCACCACCCCCTTAAATAAGCCAACAATGGCATAAACAACTCTCCTGTAAGTAGTCGCTACTAGGTAGTGTTACAAATTCAACGTTTACGTATTTTGATGCAAAAAATTTTGTTTTTGCCAAATCGTATAGAAATGTGCAATAGTAGGAAACTGCGCAATAGTTTGAAACTGCCGAATCGTCGAAAGTTTGTTGTCGAAAATCAAAATGTATAATGAGAAACTATCATGAAAAAAAATCTTTCAAAATTTTGCTAGTTTTTTTGTTCAATTCGGCAATTTTTTGGCCATTTTACTCTTTTTGCTCTCTAGCAACCTTAGCGAACTTTGAGCTTGCAATTATTTTTTTACATCATTTGTAGGAAAATATCAAAAACAAAAATTCTTGGTCTCAAAACGACCGGAAAAAATTCTCTACAAGATGACTTATTTGAGATGTGGCAAAAAAAATCATTACCCATTTTTGACTTTTGAAATTCTTTATTTCGAATCGTCTTATAGGCTAATATAGGGATGGAAAACGGATTTTGGCGACCGTACATTTTTTTTGTTAAATGCAAAAATATCAACTAATTGATACCTCAGGAGTCGAAAAAATATTTAAATTTTTTTGAAAGGTTACTTTTGGACAAAAATGGGGTCAAAGTTAGTTTTTTGACTTTTTCACTAATTTTTGGGTCGGTACGGTCAGAAGTAACATATACCATCAAAAACTACATAAAAATGCCTATCTTTTGAGCATATAAAAATATCCACTTAGGGGGTGGCCCGAACTGACATCTACGATTCAATATTTTTTTTCACAATTTTTTTTGCTTTTTCAGTAAGTTTTAAGGCTTTTCCACTATTTTGGTCGGTATGGTCAGAAGTACATATACCAATAAAAACAACATAAAAATGTCTATATTGTGGGCATAAAAGAATATTCACTTAGGGAGTGCCCGAACTGACATCTACGATTCAAATATGTTTTTTACAATTTTTTGCGTTTTGGTGTTTGTTTTAAGTAGCGTCAGTACCGATTTTTGCAACAATACGTATTTTTTGTCAGAAACGCTAAAGTAAAAAATCAAAAATTTTAAAATATTTTTCAACATCGAAATTTTCGAATTTCACTTTTTCAGTAAAATTGATTAAAAAAAGTCTGATTCCGTGAATTTTCTTATTTTGTCTTAATGTTGTCTGACCGGAGTCTCAAAGTTTTGAGACAAAATTTTTTTTCGACTGGCAAGGCAAGCGAAAATTGTCATTATAAGGTATTTGTCTCCAAACTGATTTGAACAGCGCGCCATGAAATGGTGTTCGAGAAAGACAACTTGTAGCAAATTATCCGAAGATTAATTTTTTCAAAAAAGTCCGAACCGGCTGGAGACCGATATAAAAGATTTAATTTATAGATTTCGCATAATGAGCCTCAAATTTAAAAAGGTTTAACTCCCGTAGTGGCCGCAAATCTCTGGACTTGTAGTGTCTTCTGGATTTTCGTTCCGGACGTTTTAAATGAAGCATATACACCGAAGATTCATTATTAACATATATTTTTTTAATCATATTAATTCAAATATTTTGTAGGGTTTTTTTGAGATATAATTATTTATTATAGGTTATTTTAAAAATGTATTTATTTGACTTTTCGGTTATTCCATAATCAAAGTGAGAGAAATAGGGAATAAATTTATAAGGAGATAAATAATTTTTAGCAATCTGCTCGACACAAAATAATTCTCCTCATAAATTTATTCCTTATTTCTCTCACTTTATATTATGGAATAACCGAAACGTCAAATAATACATTTTGAAAATGAACCTATAATAAATTCAAATAATTCTCTACAGTCCTAAAAAAATTGTAAAAAAGTTTATAAAAAGTCATTAAATGTGAATAAGAAATTAAAAACTCTCATTTTCGCCGATTCTCACAAATACGTGCATAAGTAAAACGAATTTAGGGTCAATTTGGCATTTTCAAATTTGAAATATAAACTGTCCACAATCCCAGGTATTAAATCTGCAAAAAAAATTCAATGTTTTTATTAAAATTTTTACAAATCAGCTTCATAAAAATAAAAAGAGAGATTTCACAGGGGGATTGTTGCTATCTGGCGCCTTTTAGTACATATTTGACCCATAGTTGCTAATATTTTCATCAGAAAGTTGACCTTTCGAATATTCTGAGGGTACTTACGAGTCTGCTACGATGAACTTTGAATTTTTACGGTAATTTGATATACGGACCATATAATACCGGTACACAATAACGTCGTATTTTGTAAAAGTACTCAAATCACATAAAAAAATTGGGAGGGGAGAATTTCAAAACGTTTGTAAGACTTTTTTCTCATTACAACAAAGTCCGAATAAAATCACGTGACGAAATAATGCAAAAATAAGGTTTGGAATATGTCATAATTAATCCTTATTTCTTGAAAAATAAGATCACGTGACGTTTTTGAAAACATTACAATAACTAAGATATTTCAGGCAGGTTTCTCAAATTCAGCTTGTGTTCTAAATGATTTTGGGAACATAAATCAGAAATTTTATGAAAATTTCTTCGAACATTGCATTTTTTTCTAAAAAATAGATCCGTCTGATGATAACCTCTGATCTCGCATTAACAAAATCAAACTTTCAACTCTATCTTAAAACGTTACTTCTTCTCTATAGTGCGTGTTCGCAACATCCAACATGTAGTCTTAGTGACTGTCTTGAGCTATTATTATACGTAAAAAGTTCTTGATATTGAGACCGTTTAATTTTATCGGTGTGTAATCATCAAGCAATCACTTAGACAACATCCAGTGGGATCGAACTCGCGTATAGAAGAATATTAAACGTTTTTGAGATGGACTTCCCGTTGGGAAAAGAATATGGACAATTGCTACACTCAGATGCGTCCCAGCTCTGATACTCCTGCAATACGTCACAAAGAATGATGACTTTGCCAAAATTTCTTGTCATATTTAAATAACTATCAATGGTGGAAGAATACAAACGCCATGTCTTAAAATTCAGTTTTTTGAACAACAAATACGTATAGAAAAAATTTTGCTGGCTTGCCTGGCCAAAAAATTTGCCAGAATTGTTCCGTCACCATTATATAGAAATTAGAAAGTACAAACGATACTCACACTA
>SCLH01000537.1:122232-132862 GCA_004367855.1 Oikopleura vanhoeffeni | reverse complement strand
TTTTTTATATTACTATCGGTTTTACTTTGGCCCTGGTTCTTCCGGTCCGAACCTACCTAAAATTCATATTTTTAGATAGGGTCTCGAACTTTTTTATTTTTTTCGGAAATTTTAAGATCTGCCAGATCTGATCAAAAAAAAGAAAGTTTTTGTTAGAAACACAGTTTTCACAGTGACGATTTCATATCGATTACGGCGCCTTCATTGACATTTCAGACGCGATTGATTCTCACCTAAAAAACTGAAGGCAGAGAAGAGGTAATATTTTGAACTTGGGCGGCCTGAAGCCGGAACTGAAGCCGCCCTGAAATATCAATGGGGCTGAAATGTCGATGAAGCCGCTTTAAAATTTCAATGCGTCCACAATGTCAATGTAGCCGCCTCTAAATATTGCCTCTTCTCTGCCTTCAGTGTTTTGGGTGATAATCAATCTCGTCTGAAATGTCAATGAAGCCGCCGTAATCGATATCGAAGAAATTTCCAAATTTTATTGGCTCATCTTGTAGTGAATCATGTTCTGGTCGTTTTTAGATCCAGGATTTTCTCTCCAAGTACAGTAAATACCCATTACAAGTACAGTGTAAGTCAATACCCATTTTTGACTTTTGAAATCCCTCCTTTCAAATCGTCAGTGAACGAAACTGCTTTGTCACTCCTGATGAGTCATCAATGATGACTCTCAAATTTGAGTCATTCTTTCTTCACAATTTTGATTGGTCAGTGTTAATGAGTAATATATCATCGATGCACTTCAGATCTGAATAATTTTTTGCGTAAAAAATACGGTGAAATTTTGATTAGAAAATTATAAAATTTTTAGAGAAATAGAGCAATTCATTTAGTTTATTTTTACACGAGTGTACTGTACTGTACGAGTATAACGATTTATTTTCCGGGAAATGGGAATCGACAAGAAGAAACTGATTGCTGGAGTATCTGTATCCGTTGTTGCTGGATTTATATGGTGGAAGAATTTTCATAAAAAACCATGGTACAGGAAACGTATTTTAAAAATGAGAATTTATGGAAAAAAACAAATCTCAGGTTCATAGCATGTCAATGATGTCATGACATATTGTCATGATTCATTGAAGGGTTGGCAGTAAAAGGCCAAAAAATCGGAACCACTCGGGTTACGATTTGTCACACTCCCTGATTATGCCAACTTTTATTGCGCGTTTAGTGGTGAAAATTATTTTTTTTCAAACTCAATCATTTTCTTCACAAATTGATATTCACACGTTGAAGAAAACGCCAAAATTGGCAAAAATGACGGTTTTTCCGAGTATATAACCTCTGATATAGCACCCTAGAGACTAATTTAGTTATTTTTTAAAGAAGATCGTGGATTGCTTGACTTGCACAAATACGTGTCTCTGGGTGCGGGTAGGTGCGGGTCGACATAAACACAAATTTTTAAAAGATTTCAGATTTTCATTTTTTCCAAGTATTTCAAAAAAATTTGGTAGTAAAAACATTTCCCAAAAAAAAATTTTTGCGGGCGTTCAGCCAATTTTAAAAAAAATAAAAAAAAAAATTTCGAAACTTTTCGAAATTTTCAAAAAAAAAAAATTTTCGAAATTTTTTTTTTTGTATTTTCTGCGAATTGGCTGAAAGCCCGACAAAAAATTTTTCAAAAAAATTTCTTGCTACCGAATTTGTCAAATACTTGAAAAATTTGAGAAATCCGAATTTCAAATGTAAAAATTCTTCTCTTCTTTATTGATTTAGTATTTTTGCGGTGCCAAAAAAGTGACTCTTAGCTTCGTTGGTGTCAAGCCTGTGTAGACTCTAAGCTACGTCGCTGTGTAAGCTACGTAGACCCGAAGCGTATGTATACCGAATGTAAGTAGACTCGAAGGTACACTATTCTCAAATGTGTGTAAGCCGAAGGTACGTAGACCGAATGTACTAGACTGGAAGGTACGTAGTCTCAATGGTGTGCAGACGGTTACCGGAGTACGTAGACCTGAAGGTACGTTGGTGTACTGCGAAACTCTCACAATATGAGAAGAGTGAATCCCTGGCAGCTTGTAAATAAGAAGTTTGTTGACCTCAATGCGTGTATGCTATTCCTTTCTAGAATCCGATTAGTTTTGAAATTAAGCACTAATTTTTTATCACGGGCTTCGTTCAGCCAAGCAATGCAAGCTCAATGGTGTTTCCCAGAACACACTAATAGTACGAGGCTCAGGCTTGGACAAATTTCCTTGTGTCATTCATTTTCAGTTTTGAAAATGGTCCCTGAAGTCACAAAGATATTTTAGAAAGGGATTTTTTGAGTTACCATTAGAAATTTATCTGATAAAACTAATAGGTTACAAGGGCAAAAGGTATGCATCAGTTGAGAGAGTGAGCTGATTCACAAGAGAGTTATGTGCTAACAAGGACAGAATATTTTTGGCTTTGAATTAATAAAGAATTAGATCTTGATTATAGAAATTTTTAAGGGATATAATATTCCGAGCGTATGCTGGCACAAGAACTCGCCGAAAAATTATTAATTGCTGTCTCGTCAGCAAAAACACTTCAGGTGATTTGCAATGTCCGTTCTGCAAATCCTAGGCATTTGAGTGACTCTTAATGTCAGTTTGATAGCCACCCGATTTCGATTTTAATGTGACCCCCACTTTTCAAAATTGTCTATAAAGAGGTTGATAGAACAGTAAACAAGCCACAGCAAAACGATCATTGTACCAGGGAAACACAGAGCTTGAAGACTGTTAAAACCCATTGCAATTTTTTTGTTTTGCGGAAACAAAAACGAGGGGCATTCCCACCCTATGGACCCGAAAGTAGAATAGCATTAATTGTTTCGCTTCTCCTGTCAAGCGTGATAATAGCCAAGCACTTTTAAGCGTTTTTTGCTTCTCTGGTCAGAGAAGTTGTCCGGGTTTATCTCATAACAGAAAGTCCCGACCAGTAAAGAAAAAATTGCCCCCAGAAAAGCTACATTAACCATTAAGAGACAGTCCCGGATGTTCTGAACGAGTCGATTTTGGCTTATTTTCTTGAACAATTGAACAAGGAAGACACAAAGATATATCTGGTCGTTCGACACAGACCTACACCATATCAAAATAACTGTGGCTTATTGGAATGGGTTCTGATAAATCAAGCGGGAAATTAATCACTGCATGGGCTTTACGTTGGAATCTTCTGCCTCTAATCAATACGATATTTTCTGATGAATGCAAGCTTTAATATTTCAAAGAACCGGTTCGAATGAGAGATTTTGGGAGCGACAGTTTGTGGCTCATGACGGACAAATGTCACACAAGTTTTTGGCAACAAAAAATTTATCGAAAAAGTTAATGGGGAATTTGGGAACAATATTATACAGAGTTCTGAGTTGGCTTCAATGCCTCAACTTTAATTGTGGAATAAAAAGGTTTTGTGATAAAATCGGATGGATGACCCTGGCCTAATGTAGACGGGCTTTTACACTAAAGTAAATACTTTTATTTGTAGCCGACAGGGTTAATGGGATACGCAGCGAAATTCCCTCAAATATATGTGGCGGATATTTTGGTGCCGTAAAACATCTACATTTAAAAGCGATCCAAAGGATTCTAAGGTGCATGGGGTGCTATCAGCAAAATATTCAAAAAATAATGTGCTCTCTAAGAATGAAGTGTGGCAAAGTCTTCCGCAAGCTCGTAGAGAAAGCAATTTGAATGACATTAGATCTATAAAGAATTATATGGAATCATAATTAGGGAGACAATGTTGCTTTGTTTTTGCTGGTATACCATGTTTTGGTCATGTTGTTTGTATCAGACCTTTTAATACTGCAACTTGCAAATGAAAGCGAACTGTTCGTCAAACGCATAATTTTCGATAATCTTTTTATGACATAATAACTGAAGACAACTGTAGGGAGCCGAGAATAACTTTAGACCGCGGTTCATCGCAGATGGTTTGTTTGGAGTGGCACTTCAAGTGTCCCAAATTGATTTGTGAGATATAAGAAAACTGATTTTTTCTTTGTTATCCTAGAGATTGTCTCATCTTTATCAGTTTACCGTTACCAAGCCTCAAAAACAGTCCAAAATTCCACTAACACCTACCTCCCAGAACTCGCCAATTTGCACATGAACCGATATTGATAATGAGGCCGAATTTTTGAACGTAAAAGGATACTAAAAAATTTTTGAAAGTTCAATTAACAATTCCTTTAATAAGAGTTGCCGGAACGATATTAGCAACTTGGATCTGGATGTTGGCACGTCAACGGAACACCGGGTGGCACAAGAGACAAACAAGCCAGTATTCATTAAATATTTCCAAAAAAACTAACTCCGGTTACTCAATTCTAACTCAAAAGAAAATCTTTTCAAAGGACATTCAAATTTTTAATTATCCTTAATTATTATAACAATAATTACAACTTACTAAGAAAATCTCTAGGTATCTTTAGGTACAAACGACTTGAAATAAAATTTAAAATAGTGGAACAAATTCAGAAGATGTCGAATGGAAACCGTTTTCTAGCAATTTCACCAAGGCTAAATATCGCTCGCTTGGAAGAGTTACTAGTAACTGTGTTTAATAAATTTCCGCAATCACGTGGTTAGAGAATTATGTAAGATATTTCCTTAAAAGTGGCATCATTTATGTTTTGATTTTTACTCCAGTTTACTGCAATCACGTGTTCAGAGAACCAACCGAGGCCGCGCGTGAGAAATTTTTGATAATAAAATAGATTTTGTCGGATAAATGGGCAAGGCCCTTTTCTCCTAATTTTTACGTTTTTTTTTTTGTTGAAAAATCGGGTTTCTGGGAGCAAAACCATCTAAATTTTGAAGAATTTTAATTTTTTTTTAGATAAAGTGTGTTAATATCTCATTAATAAGTGGACGTTGACACCAAAAACTGCCCGATTTATGCAATTTCTTTTAAATATTAATTAAATACTAGAAAACACGAAAATGCTATATTTTGATCCACGTGGACGACCAAAATTTTTTTTCACATAATTTTTATTCCATTTTGAACATATCTTATTCACCCCAATCGAAGTTCAGAACAATCCACCGCATTATTTCTATAAGTCGAAATTAATGTGGACGGTGCTACATATTGTCATGATTCCATGTGAAGGGTTTGGAGTAAATAGGCCACAGAAGAAATCGAAAATTTTCCATTTTTGAATAAGAAGAATTTTATTTTGAAAAAGCTGAATACAGCGAGGGTGCGGACTAATGAGGTGAAGGTTTGAGCGACAAAACTTTTCCTTCCTGACGTCCGGCGGATTAGGTGAAAGGAAAAAGACTAGGGGTTTTTTTTTGGTCAAATCTCCTAGGCAAAAGTAGGCGTTTTCGAACAAGCCACATACTAGGCATTTGAGAATTTTTATAAATGAAAAAACTATTCAATTAATTTGTCGGTTTTATTCTATTTATCTAGTACAGTTGATTTGTCTGCAAAAAGTCTGCACAACAAACTTTTGTTCAAATGAATTTCCACAGCACATTACTTTCATAGAGGCAATTTTTTCACGATAGCTATTTATTGTCTTTCGTTTGAAAATCAAAGTTGAGACATCTTCCGGAAATATTCTCTCTCGCGATTAAAGTGCATGACAACCACAGTCTAGCACATTGTTCTGTAGGGGGTACCACCCAACCGATCCGTCCCGCCTTGGAAACTATTATTTGCTTTTGGGCTCGGAAACTTTTGACACCTTGAAGCGGCGTTTAAATAAGGGAGCTAATTAAGGCCAGTTTTAATAAGGACTTTTTCATTTGGATAAAATCAAAGGATTAAATAGAGGTGAATCATGAACAGTAAAGAAAAACTTTAAAGATAAGAAATGATAAGAAAAAAAAAGATAAAAAGGGAGAAGTAATTTACATTCTCATCTGAAGAATCATTCAGAAAAAGGCATCATAGTATGTTTTGCTGGTTCATAAATGAAGTTTTGATTTTTTTTAACTTTTAAGTTGACAGAAAAAACAATTGAAAGATTAAAATTTGTTGATCCACCCTAGTTATAGAGAAATAAACTGTTGAAAATATCGAACTAACAAAATTGTTAATTGTAATTTATATTATTTAATTTGAAAGCGCCAGATATCTAGTTTTAGTAAGACCCTGAACAAATATATTCTTTTTAAATGCTAGAAATCACCTTGAATTAAAATTTCGAATCAAATCAAATGAAATAAATCAAATTACGTACAAATCAAACTTTATCATGAAATTTGCCGGGTAATCTGTGGGTAAAAACAGTGAAGAGTCTGCGAGTAAATAGCAGTGAGATTATCTGGCGTTTAAAAATTCGGGCATAAATATTTTATTAGCTTATTTTTTTTAATGAAATTTTTATTTATCTCATTGAATTATTTCTAAATATTAAATTTGAGACGATTTCTACATTGAAAAAGAATTTATTTAAGCTATCCATTAAAACTGGATTATGTTGGCGTTTTAAATTTAGGCATAAACTAAGCTTATTTTCCATGAAATTTAATTCACTTAAATACACTTAAAAAAGAATATAAATAACTCTACATATTTTGTATTTTCTTATGACTGGTGTGCGGATCACAATTTAATTTCAAACTTTTTTTCTGTGAACTGAAATTAAGCGGTCGCTAACCGACTTTTTGCGCCAACCCCTCGGTCTGGTATCACGCCGGGTTATAAGCGCAGCCGATCGAAAACACGATTAAAAACACATAATGCAGGTTGGTAATATAACATTTCAAACAGGTGGGGGCTATCCTATTAATCTCTGCATACAAAATTCCAGTTCTGATCGAGCGACACATAAAGTAAAGCACCAAGCCAGAAAAACTCAGCCCTTCTTTATCCCTTGCCGCCTTTCGAACTATATTCCGCAGTCTCCGAAAATATAAGATATTAGACATTTCGAGGCTTTTCCATTTTTATGATATTGTTATATTTTAGCACAACATTTTATACAAACTCTTTTCTGCTCTCGAAACCCCATTTACCAGAAATAAAAGAATGAAAGCTGGAATAAATAAAAAAAAAGCTGGTTCTAAACCACATCGTTTCAAAAAAAATAGGATATGGCCCAAAGTAGGAGATCCCTTAAAATGTATCAATCTGTTCCGAAAAACGATGCCCGCGTTGATACATCTGCGTAAGTCAGGGAGCTAACCCAGGCGAGCTCTTTGCTAGACTTTTCTGTGTGTTCGAAGTTTTCGAGCCGAAGTTCAAATAAGCAGTTTTTAAAGGCCCACGGGAAGGCTTTGGGCGGATCCTTCTGTAGTTGGTGTATCTCATGACACAATTTTAATTTCCAGTCTGGCGATATAATTCAAGTCCCCAAAAGCGGCACGTTCTCTAAAATCAAGTGAAGTAAATATTTTTTCCGAGATATTTATAATTTTTCCGCATGGTAACGAAGCATAATATAAATTACTTTTCAAAAAGACTACAGAGGTATAGTCCAGTGACGCACTTGTTTTATTATGTTATATATCTAATTCATCTTTTTAAATAGAATTTTAATTTAAATAATCTTTGGCCGAAAAAATCAATATTAAATGCATTCTAGAAGGCTAAATTCAAATTACTTGTGGCTGTTAGTCCAATAATTCCGAAAAGTAGTTTCTTGGGTTTTCAAACCCGTCACTTTTCATTACTGATTAAAATACGGAGCAAAAATCAGCCTTAATTCTCACTCTGACCACCTTTCACTAAATTATCAGAAATCTACGCCTCTTGTTTTTATTGACCAATCTGAGCGTATCTTCCCAGCCGTACCGGGGATAGGTGAAATCCCGGCTAATAGGTGAAGGTTTTGAGAGAAAAACTTTCACTTATCCGCCGGACCCTGCTGTTATTCTTGTTCGCATTCAAATTTTGCTTTTTTTACAATATGTTTTCAAATGAAAAAACAAAGTTCAGAATAACTTATTTTGAAGTTGGCTTTTTTTGAAGAAAAATATTCGTTTTGTGGATTATCTCGACAAATTTTCACCAAAAAAAATTATCGAATTAACTTTTTTGTTCTAAATTTTGCTCGAATTTACCTCAAAATAAAATTTTTCTAAAAAAAAATCTTTACTGTGAGAAAGATATAAAACATCGATTTTTTGGCCTTTCACTGCCAACCCATTATGAAAACTTTTTTCGATTAAGGTATTGTCCAGAATGATCGATCGTACATACAATTCAAAAAGATTTTCAAAAATTAATAAAATCAAAAACATTTTTCGCCGTTCTGAATCAGAAAGCACTCTCAAAACTTCATCAAAAACTGGCGAGAAATAAATACTTATGATTTGTATGGTCACCACACTGTGGTGATATCACAATCTTTGTTAGGAATACACTTTCATAAGTCAGTGCAAAAATAAAATTTTGAAAATAATTTGAAAATATACTCAAAATTTGAATTGAAAAATTATTATTTTCCGCCTACAAATTTTTCAACATTTAAAGATAGGCTTTTTTCAAAATCGACGAAAAAATTGTCAATGAAATGGTACACCCCCCCCCTAAAAAGATAGCATTTTGCACCGGAATCAGAAAAAACAGCTAGCTGTAATAATGCAGTCGTATTAGTTCCAACCCATTCACAATCTAATCCGACGAATGGTACATTTTCCGTAAATTTAATCATTTCTTCGATAGCAACCTGAGCTTCAGAATTGATTCAGAACCTTTGATCGTTTGAAATTTAAACCAATCATAAGCATTTATTTCTCACCAGTTTTTGATGAAGTTTTGAGAGTTCTTTCTGTTCAAATGTCGTTAAAATTACCACCAAAATAATTATAATCAAAAACAGTGTGAAACGACCACTTAAATTTGATCCCTGTAGTATTTAAATATCGTTCATAAAGAAAAATNCCAAAAATTCTATAAAATGACCTCTTTTTCAAAAATTTTTTAACCGAAGATCAAAAAAAAAAGGTCTTCACTATTTTTTCTCAAAAATATTTTTTATTGTTAAGAATTGACCCCCGAAACTTTGGCTTATGTTTTCAGCTCTTCACCGTTATTTTTGAAATTTTTAGAGCAATTTTAAAAAATAAGGACAATATGGCACCAAAAGCTAAGGACAATATGGCAAAATCTCAGCTGTCCTTATAGACGCAAACCACAGTAGCTGTAATAATGCAGTCGTATTAGTTCCAACCCATTCACAATCTAATCCGACGAATGGTACATTTTCCGTAAATTTAATCATTTCTTCGATAGCAACCTGAGCTTCAGAATTGATTCAGAAATTCTGATCGTTTGAAATTTAAACCAATCATAAGCATTTATTTCTCACCAGTTTTTGATGAAGTTTTGAGAGTTCTTTCTGTTCAAATGTCGTTAAAATTACCACCAAAATAATTATAATCAAAAACAGTGTGAAACGACCACTTAAATTTGATCCCTGTAGTATTTAAATATCGTTCATAAAGAAAAATCCTTTTGGCGCCTGCTGAAAAATCATCTATTTCTATTATTCAATCAATTCCTGAAGCTCAGGTTGCTATCGAAGAAATGATTAAATTTACGGAAAATGTACCATTCGTCGGATTAGATTGTGAATGGGTTGGAACTAATACGACTGCATTATTACAGCTAGCTGTTTTTTCTGATTCCGGTGCAAAATGCTATCTTTTTAGGGGGGGGTGTACCATTTCATTGATAATTTTTTCGTCGATTTTGAAAAAAGCCTATCTTTAAATGTAGAAAAATTTGTAGGCGGAAAATAATAATTTTTCAATTCAAATTTTGAGTATATTTTCAAAATTTTATTTTTGCACTGACTTATGAAAGTGTATTCCTAACAAAGATTGTGATATCACCACAGTGTGGTGACCACACCAATATTTAATTGTACATTTATTTTTAAGTAGTGAGGTTTGTACGCCTACGCAATTTTGTAGCAAAAATAGGGAAAATAAAATCGATGAAAATGGTATACCTCCTTTTAAGGCTGCAAAATCTAGACAATCAAATTGTTGAGTTACTGAATGATATGTTGAATGAAAATTCGATTATAAAGCTGGGAGTTGGGATTGATGGTGATTACAAACGGTTATTGGCGGAAGGTTTTGTAGATATTACGAATTATTCCTTCTTAGATTTGAGATTTTTGGCGGTCTTCAGTTAAAGGTTGAAAATATGCATCATTTTTTCATGTTTATTTAATATTCTTAACGCATTTTTTACAGTATTGTACCGTACCCAAAAACACAAAAAAAAATGTTTTTTGACCAAAATCGTAACAAAAAATGCCGGTTTCGAGGGTCAAAAAGCTTTTTTTCCGAAAAAATTGCATACAACTTTTCGGGAATTTTTTTACCCCGGTAGCGAATCGCTATTAGCGATATACTTAGTATATAATACTATTATATGAGTTTACTGAACAATGTATAGTTTAATTTTAAACCTTATGAAAAGTGAAAAATGTGAGCCGGGCGGTTTAGCTTCTTTGGTGCGTCAAAAATTAAATCGAAAACTAGACAAAGATTGGCGAATTCGAGCCTCAAATTGGGAAGCTGAAGAACTTTCAGAAAGGCAAATTCGTTATGCTGCAGATGATGCACTTTCTGCTCTTCAAGTTTTTGCAGTTTTTATGGAAGAATTAGGAGAAACCAGGATTGAAGATATTATAAGGCAGTGTTCTTAATCGGGATGAGTTTTCAAT